>VDFB02229728.1:0-18556 GCA_007258455.2 Sequoia sempervirens
AACCTTCATTAGGTTGGCCTTAATGAAATGTATGCACCTCAACTATGCAGCACCAAATATTTTGGCACCAAACACTTTCGTGTTGGAAAGAAATGAAGGAAGACCATGCCATGGGTTAACTAGGACCCAAATCTACACCAACACGCTTCACCATGCTTCCACAAGCAACAAACAACCTCTGCAATTAGCGCTAGCACCCAAGTCATCCAAATCTACACTAACACTAACAAGCGACAACACACACGCTTCTTTAAGTATAAAAATAATATGCGGAACACAAAGCAACACTTCACAACATCCCAAAATATGCCATTATCATCAAAATATTTTGCAACACTACCACAACCACCTGCAACTAAGAACACCACCATTCTATGCAACTAGCCACATTGCCACAAAACACAACTTATGAATCTAGACCTACAAAATAGTTAAACACCAAAAAATTAAAGGGAAGTTAGATACAAACAATATTAGCACATTCCCAAATATGCAAGAAAAGAAAAAATAACACAGAGAAATGTGGAGAAATCTCATTTATCCCAGACAACCTTCTACACAGGAAAACAAACTATCAAACACAACTTCCTCTATCACATGATCCAAAACTTGAAACTCTAGATATAACACCTCTAAACACCTCTGATCATCACATGCAAACTGCACAAGCATGTCTTCAACCATGAAGAAATGTGGAGCACAATACTAAACACACATTTGTCACACTACACACTCTTTTATTCAAATTTTCTCAAAAGCACTTGGAAACTAAGTGAGCCAACTACATCAAAAACACCACAAATTTCTCTTCAACACATAGATACAAAACTTTCTCAATACCAAAAAGACTTCTCAACATGACCACATAATATGACTACACTAGAGTTTGACATCAAACCACAATACAAACAACATAGTGCAACACCAACAATCTCCATACTATTGAAATCAATGACAACACCTACAAAAATCTCCCCCTTTGTCATTGATGGTAACACCAGCTCTGAAAAACCATCAACAACAAAAGCAACTATCAACAATAGCAACTCTGCATCAAAAATCACTCCCCCTTACTGGGGCATCTCTTACACTTCTTTTCTTTGTGTGTTTCAAACACTATTCTCTCCCCTATCTTGAGGAGTTTTTTAGACATCACCCTCCCCCTGTTTTTCAAATCATACTCTCCCCCTTTCACATCAATGAAAAAGGGAAACATCTTTCCCTTTGACAAAAACTTGCTCACTTCTCTTTAGGCAACATAGCAACTTCTTTCTCTCCACTACTCTTCTCCGTACAAATCTCACTACTGCACACACTACACTACTCATTCTTCACTACTCTTACTTTTTAGCTCTCTCCCCCTTAGGGTCACAACATATGCTACCCCTGACTGCACCAACAACACTACTACCTACTCCCCCTGAGGGGTAGCTTTCACTATCAATCCAAGACCAAGAATGTATCTTGAAGTGCTTCCAAGAATGTTCCCATACACCACTAGAGTACGTCAAAGAAACAGCCACAAGAAAAGCTTTTGTGATATCCATTTCAATCAAAATACGAGCATATGTAGTGTGTAGAAAATTGATTGAAACTTCATCATCTCCCAAAAATTTCCCTAGTGTGTTGCCTAAATCTTCAAAACAAGTTTCAAACTAGAAGTGGAGAGGGAGATTTGGAAGTCTTACCCAAAGAGGAGCCATCCCAAAGGATTCAATGTTTGGGTTGAAGGTTGGGTGCCATGGTTTCAGCATTAACAGATGTTTATCCTCCCATCTCCATTGATAATCATAGAGCACAGTTTTCCTATCCTTCTCATTGTCAAACACCACCACAAAAAAACCCTTCACATTGGGATAAATCTGTACATCTCCATCCAATATTGGGCTCCAATTTTTTGAGATCCAACAGTGCAATTCAGCAAGTCTCAGCCAAAAACCTTTGAACCTAGCTATGAGCCCTAGCTCTACAAAATATTTTTCATTCTCCACAACTTTGTTTCCTAAATCCCCATCCAAGGAAATAGAGGGGTTTACATCTCCATAGCATAGGGGAAAAAACTATGTTTATGTGCTCAAAGCCTTTGGGGCATCTCCTCAACCCTGATGTTGCTCTCCAAATGCTTTATGTACGTACTTCCCCCGTGACTGCAAGCTTGACCACCATGAGCCCCTACAGAGTGATTTTGATCCCAGCGCAAACAACCAAACCGTTTCATTGTTGTAGATCCACCACCCAATTTCATGAGCGGCCTACCATGTTGCACCACCTTTGAAAATGGTTGTCTCCAAGCCTCCATAGAACCTACAGATTCAAAAAACTTTCTTCCCATTCCTCTACAAGGAACCCTAGTCACACCCATTATTTTTTTCAAATTCCTCTGCCTAATTTGGTTGAAAACATATAAATTATATGATTTAATTAACCAACTTAAGAATAATCCTACAAAAATATCTATTTGTGATCTCAATAACTCATATAAGCTATATTAAAACATTTCATAAAAGACTTAATAAAATATTATTGAACCATAGGATGTTTTAATCCTATAGAATTTTCAACTATCCTTGAGCCCATTTAATATATAAATAATGTTGGGAATAGGATGTCATTTAATTGCAATCCTAAACATATTTCATGTATCTCCTAAGTCCTTGGAAAGTTTTCCCCAACACTAGGATTAGAAAGAGATTAAATTCGAATGAAATGAACATGTAAATTGACATTTGTAATTATTCCTAAATGATAGGAACATGTGGGGATGCCCAAGAAGAGATCCTACAATATATGAGCACATGGGGTGCCCACATGGAAGGTGGAACCCACCTTGCTTAAGTTAACTATTTGGAGGATTGATAACACTTCAATAATGCATGTAAAGATCCTACAAATTAGGGATTGATATTTACATGAGTTCAGTTCAGTTCAGTTCAGTTTAGTTCAGTTATGGTTCAATTATAGTTCAATTATCTTTAGTTGCATGTAGTTAGTTTGAGTTGAATGCTAGTTGACTTCAGTTGACTTCAGTTGCATGATAGATAACATGTGGATACATTCAGTTAAGTGGGGATGATCAATCATGCATAATGTTTGCATGAATTGGTGGAGAGATATGTTTCAGTTAACTAAGATTGACTTGGACCCACCTTGGGCGCCCAAGTTGGCATCTTGGAGTTAACACCTTTTCCATGAGAAGATATTTACAAGGCTCAATTAAGTGGGCCCATTCTTGGGCGCCAACTTTGAGGTGATGCTTGTAAGATATTTTATTGACCAACGTTTAGTTAAGTGTTCATTTTGGGGTTACTAAATTGAGGAAGACATTGGTTTGATCACAGATTACATTGTGGAACTCTACTTGCACAATCTACAGTCTCATAGTTTTACAAGTTTTAAGCTACAAAATTACCTTCGTTTTCAACAAATTATTCTAAGATCTCATTTGAACCTCATGATCTACCTAATCCCCAAGTTATTCAAGAACACTTTCTATTGTATATTATAGTTAACTATTTAAGGATATACAAATTCAAAGGGCCTTGGATGATAATGGATCTAGTTTGAATCTCTATAGCAAAGAATTATTAGATGTGGTTCATGTTTTTTCATCTAACTTGTAGAAATATAAGATCATTATAAAATGATTTGATAATTTAGGGTGGGATTCATTTGTTGTCATTAGATTTTCCCTTACTCTTGGATTCCTTACCATCTATAAATTATTTTATATGATGATTAGATAGATAGTGTATAATAAAAATTTGGGAATAATTCTAATGAAGATATTAAAAAAAATCTAGTCTATGTGCAACTCTTGTTCAATTCAAATAACTAAACTATGGCCACTTAAATTTTAAACTTTAATATTAAAATTGAAACTCTAACTTGTTGAAATATAATATCATTATCAAAGGATTTGATTATTTAGAGTGGGATTAATTTGGTGTCATTAGCACAAGATAACATGAATGTGATGTAGTGAACCATTGTATATTATATATATTTTTCAAAGAAAGCACAATTGTAAGAATTCTTGCTACATCATGTAAATTCAAAGCTGTCAATTGTTATCATTCTTTGGCTCTTCTTTCAATTAGTGATCAAGAACAACTAGGCCATGCATTATTAATTTTTTTAAAGAGAATAGGGATGTGATTTTGTTGGTAGAGAAACTCATTACTATCAAAATGACTCCCATGGAGATGTTGGATGATTTTAATAATATATTTTAAAAGACCTAACAATGGATACCCCTTGATATACATGGACCTCAATTAGGTATGGCCTATATATACTACTTAAAAATAATATATTCTAAAATGTAAATTAGTATTATGTTCAAAGAAGAGAATAATTGAACCCAGATGTATATGTTATTGCTATAATTATAGAAAATGATCTAATTTAGATTAGAAGGTTAGCACCCAAACATTTAATGGCAGTGTTCACTAATATACAAAAAAATTGCTTTCTTTATCTAAGTACTAATAATTATAGCATTAAATTTTAAATTCTAATACTAAAGTTTAATATTTAAGCAATGATAGTTTAGTTTTCTTAATTGAACAAGAGTTTCATAGCTTAGAATGGAGACTTTTTAAATTTTCATTAGAATTGTTCCCATCTTCTTTATAATATACTAATTATCTAGTCATCATATAAAATAATATATGTATGGTAAGGAATCTAAGAGTAAGGGGAAAGCTAGTGACACCAAATGAATCCAACTACAAATCACCAAATACTTGGACAATGATTTAATATTTATACAAGTTGGATGAATCTCAATGACAATTTGATTCTACTAGAATGTCATATTTTGGATCAATATCCATTTTCTAAAGTATGTTTACAACATCTAAATAATCATATAAAAGAGGAAATTAAGGATGTAATATTTCTACATTAAATATTCGATGCAACCCATGTGAGGTAAGTAGATTTAGATCAAATTTATTATCTCCTACTTGCTTGGTGAAGGTAAAGGGATTTTACCAAATTGGATGAATCTTGTGGTAAGGTTATGCTAGTATTTCCTTCTATAGATACAAGTAGATTTAATCACCAACCTAGAAGCTGTGTGGTTTCCTATACTTTTCATGTCATTTATTTTACTTAGTATTACCTTGCCACAAAATAATTTACACTTGTTGAATCTATTGAATGGTTAAAAAAAAAATCTTTTTCATTTTGATTTGAATTTTTTTCTTATTAATGGAGGAAATGGATAACCTACATCAATGGGTGTGAATGATTAGAAACCAAAGAAAACTTGAAAAGGTATATGTGATCCAAAGTATGCTTGGAATCTAAGGATAATACACAATTGAGGGATTAGATGTATTATAACTATTGCAATAATCGAAGAGGAATGAAGTGTCATCATTGATGTCAATCGGTCAGTTGGTTATCTACTAGTTGTTGTTGATTGTACATGTCGAGGATATTGAGAAAATTGTATTAAAAGAAGGTTGTTGGTAAACTATGTTTTGTTGTGTGTTGATTGAGGTCTGGGAGAATTTTTGTTGGCCCAAATTTCTCTTTCATGAAGTCTTATGGCGTATGGTTCAAGAGTTGTGTTGCCTTGGTTTTGTTGAAGTTGGTTTTGGCATTTGAAAGTATTGAGCTTAATTTATCTATGTGTTTTACACTGGTGTGGCCAACTGTGTGTCAAGCACTACTTTGGAAGTTGATGAAGCATTTTGGATCTATTATGGGTCCCAGTGAAGCATTTGTTTTGGGTCACCCTCATTCTAATTCCACCCTAGGATGTTTGGCACCGAACTAAGTTGAATTTGAAGTTGGATGGTCTACTTTGTATCTTTTCAAAGTTGGAGATAGTATAAATACATAATGTGCTAGAAATGAAAATTATACATAAGAAAAGAAGGAAGATAAGTGAAAAATAAAAAGTGACTTCAATGATATTCTTAATGTGTGTGAGTTAAGTGTGTGGTTGTTCAATGTGGAGCTTAAACGTTGAGTTTTTGGATGTAGTGAGCAGAAGGCTAACTCTATCATTCATGCAAGTTGATTAGTGATTGTGGTGGAATCTTTGTTGCATTGGGATTTTTGTCTCTCTGTAACAAGTCTTCTTTGTCTTCTTTGTATCTCTGTGGTAGTGAGCCCTCCGGTTGTAGCCCTATGGATAGTGAATCCGAATAGTGAGTCCTTATTTCAGGTAGTGAGCCTTTTTGTAATCGGTTTTGATATTCTCTATAGTGTGAGTTAATCCTCACCATGGTTTTTCCCTCATTTGGTTTTCCATGTAAATCTGATGTTATTGTGTTTGTGCATTTTCATTTGATGGTTGATCACTTAATCAGTTTATGTGTTAGTTCTGGTAATTGAATTTAAGGTTATAATTTGTGAGAACTAATTCACCCCGCCTCTTAGTTGTCCTATCCAACAATAACCAATATTTATCAAGCAAGTAATTATGCAACATAATTATCAAAATTAAAAACAATAAATTTTATTTAAAAATATGAGAATATAAAATAAATGAAAAACTCTATAGAAGAGATACCATTCCTTCAACTCTTTTTTATTCAATTCAATTTTTTCCAACTTATACATTTTACAAATCGACTAGAAAACTTATGGAAACTAGCAAACTGTGGTTCCCATTAGAAACTAAAGTCATCATACCATGCCATCCTTGTAAGTTAAAGTGGATAGTGGAATGAGGAAATATTAATTAAATATTATGAAAACAGTAGGAAATTATTTAATATTGGCACCCAAACTTGGTGGGGTTATAATTCCTAACTCATTGGGAAAAATAAAGTAGCTAGATGTGTTGGAAACATCTCTAAGAGACCTAGTTTGAGTTAATATGAGGTTAGCCTAAAACTCTCTTCCTAGACAACTATAAAAAATCTCAGGGGTTAATTCCACTTCGAAGGCATTTGAAAATGTAGAATATGGAGACAAAAAGACTCAAAAATATATGTTTTAATATTTTCCTAACTTCAACCATGTAAAAACCATCCAAATGTTCTTGAATCTTAGTTTTATTAGTCCTCTCAACCTAAGAAAAAATGGGGCCTCATTATACCAAGAATATAAAATAAATGAGGATTTTCTTTTTTCAATTTGGTCATTAGTATTCACCACTTCCCTTGGCAAAGAAACTATCCTACCTATACCATAAGATAGAGAAGAGTCTAATGATTCTTCAACATTTTGAAAACATTAGTAACTTGATATGTGGTTATTGGAATGGTAATTTATAAATTTTATTCTAAAATATGAGTGTATTTGAAAACTTCTAAGGTTTCCAATAATGGTGAAAAATATGGATATAATAAACATGCATTAAAACTGGATACATTCTAAGAGAATTTGGAAGGTTTAGCTCAAATTAATTTTTACCTATTTGTTTTCAAGGATTATGTATAGTGTATATCAAATGATATGGTGTTTATTATGGACCTTGAATCCTCTCTTTCTAGATATGAAGAAAAATATTGTCACCAAATTGAAAGTGATGAGGTGTATGAAAATAATTAAGCCTCTTCTTATATTTTTATCGGTATGTTGTAGTATCTCATGAACCTAATATTGAATATAGAGAATATTCTTAATGCATCTAGATGTTTTATCCACCTCCTTCTAGGAATGTAATGACGTCTCATTCAACATGATAGGAAAAGCTACTTTAATGAGTGGCAATGATAATTGGTACCCAATACAAACTTTAAATGGACTATCATTATAGATATATTCAACGTATAGTTCTAGCTATGTTGGACATAGGGAATACTCACATCCCATGTACAAGGATGATTTGACTAATACATTACCGTAGAATGCTTAGATGATCTAGGTAACCAAGTGTCTTTGCAAGGAACACCTAGGGAAGTGAAATTGCAACAAATTTCATCTGTGTAAATGCATAGGGCAAAAAATAAAGGTTATTAACCCTTCAGAAATGTAATGCCCTGCCAAGCAGCAGAAAGGATACTAATATATCTAACATTTATGTAACCAATTTTTTTTAAAGTACTAACATACATCATAATAATCATATATCACATGATATGAAACTAAACATGAACTACATATAACAAATCCTTCGAGTTTACAAGACTGCATTACTTTTCACAACAACTTTATTACATTACATGAAAGGTAGTATACACCAGTATTCATAGGATAACATGAGCATGGTTAACACTTTAATCAAGGATTACAATATTACAATGCCGTTTCCCAACATGAATGGGAAAGATACAATAATATGGAATGATACATCTGAAATGAAGGAATTCAAAGCTGCAATACTGGATTCAACTTTGGTACAGCTCAGGAGTCACTGCAAGGTACAATTTTGCATTTCACGATCGACGGTTGGGGACCCAATGGGGTGCATAGCACGTTCCACCCAACCACGTGGACCCGAAGGCCCACCCCCCGTGCTAAAAGATGACAAGAAGGATCCCCAACAAAAACCATCATACAGAACAAAGATACAAGACTTCACAACAAGATCCACAATAACATAAGGCAACCTCAGCACAAATATATAACCAACACAAGTTGTGTCCAACATAAGGAATAACCAAATAAACATCAACATACAAATGCCAACAAGTGCTTCCAGAGGCCCAAGAATAACATAGAGGGAATCAAAACCAAATATAGTTGTTAAAGGAAGAGTGTCATCGCAAAGTTGCATGGGTTACCCTGGCGAATCTTCCTAGGCCCCGGCCCCCAACTTGGGTTACCCTGGTGACCTCTTACGAAACCCGGCCCCACATGCAATCCAATGCGGCATCGATTATCTTTCATAAGGACAAGACAATGATTTCGCCATTCCAGGCCTTCTCAACTCATCTCAAGCCCATACAAGCACTTGAGTCATGAGTGAGGCATTCACTTATATCTTGTTAATGTGTGATTCTATCCAAAACCCCTAAATAAATATTATTGTTTTCACTTGATTAATAAACTTCCAATGAGTTACCCTGAGACCACTTCCGGGTCTCGGCCCCCATTGAAAGCCACTCCCCTAGCAACAAAACCAAAAGTCCCTAACTGGGTAAGCCAACAGGCAGAACATATAAAACCACATGAACAATCATGTAAAGCGAGGCATACACCATCTCGCATGAAATCATTCATAATAAGACAACTTCCAAAAGCATGGCTAAAACCCCACATAGTCAACACCAAGTAAAGACCAACAGTTCACTAAAAACCAACATGTAAAATCAATCATAAAGAAACAATTTCCTCAACCTCTGGAAAGCTGGTAGGCCATTAACATAATGTTTTCCACCAAAGTGGCACCAATATCTTGATCTCACAATCAACATCAAACTCAAATCAAAACAACCCAAGAAACACTATTAAAGCCTTCTCGTAGTAACCAAGCATTTGGGAACAACTCCAAAAATAAACATCATTTCCACTTGAGCAATAACCAAATTCACTGTCACTCCACAATTGACATATTACTTGATATACTTATCAATACAACAACACATTCAATCATATAAAAGAAAATTTCAAACAAAGACTCTCACATTAACTATCCAATCAAGAACAACTTCTATAAATGATAATCTCTACTACTAGAACAATAACAAAGTTCACTCTCAGTTCGCAAACATCACAATACATGAGGTATCATTCAATCCAACAATACAACCACAACAAATAACCATTACCATTAATTATGGGGGTAATTCACACTCATCAGTTAATATGATTTTTCCATATATTTACAATATCAAATTATGTTGTGTCATAACATATTATAATTTTACCACATACCATTGGATCTCCCTCCTATTACTCAAATAGGATGAAATTTTGCTCCTTATAATCTCTTTGCAACTTCTTTACATATATTTATATATATATATATAGGAATGTGAGTAATAATCTTCTACTTAAATTTTTATTCATGCTTGGCTCACTTTTCTCCCACAATAGATTCCTTTTTGAGAGCTAATATAGCATTCCATAAGAGAATACAATTATATTTAACGTCTTCTGAATTTCAAGTGGGAAATGCCGAATTCCTATTGTTTCCATAGATGGCCAAAATTCACTGGTAACTACTCCTCATGCAGTAACCTCAAGTACGGTTATACATAGCTAACTTTTAGAGTTAGGATCCTTATTACACAGTCGTCAGCATTTTCAAATGACATAACCATGATTACATGGTAGGGCCGAGAGGAATATTAGAATACTGGCTCCTGGCGCCGACTTGACAACTATATTATTCTTTATTCATAGTTATATTACATTGATTCCACCATCATTCAATATGTGTTCCATCGAATAATCTATGGCTAAGCACTCTAGTATGATAAATTATTCTGAGCAATTTAAGAGCTTGATTCCTCAATATGAGACAGTGAGGCTTAGTTTTCTCAAAAATAAAGCATAAGGAATAGAAGAATTATATCGAAGGTAGCTACAACTATAAGGTAGACATGCATATACATAAATGGACGCATGAACAAGACATGTGTACCATTTGAGCTAAAGCCTCAAGACAAGATCATGGGTATGGATTGTTAATAGCGCTCATGAACCCTTCAAACCAATGCAATGGATGGTATAAGCTGATTCGTCAACCTTTACTTGTGTCTTCCCTACTTCGGTAAATTGGGAGATTTGGTGCTAGGTATGGTCATACATCTTAGCATGATGAGAGGAGATCTCGGTAGATGTTTTAATTCCAAGTGTCCTCGAAGACTTGTATGCATAATGTGGAATCCACAGAGATGGCTTAGAGAAATAGGGTCTTTGTAAGAGTATTGCAGTTAAGTATCTACTTAAGCTATGATATATCATTATCGCGATAAAGGGGAGATATGAATGCCAAAATAATCAGGGAGGTTATTTAGATCTAAACGTCCTACCATGCTCAAGTGTGCCGCCCTGACAGGTTGACAATGGTTTTCAGGGAGGCTTCTTAATTCTGTACACTGCCTCAACTCTAAACGCTGTACAGTGACAGGTTGTCAAGTATATTAGAAAATGTATATTGGAATTTGAAAATATTGCCATCTACATGCATTTTATCCCTATTTTCAAGTGCTGCAACTGCGATGGATTGTCAGTAGAATCTAGCAGGTTATCTAAACCTTTAGACTCCCTATTAAGATGAAGTGTTGCAGCTGTAACAGTTTGCTAAAGGAATCAAGGATCTCAAACCCCAAGAAAACTACAGACATCAAGTGAATAGTCTACAACCAACAATAAGAATAAAGACCATTCGGATGAACAAAAGTAGGGATGGCCGGATTTGTATGAAGGCGGGGGAGCAACACAAGGAGATCATGCGAGCTTTTAAATGTTTACACACCAATAACCAATCAACTAACAGATTTTGTTTTAAGACTAATGTCTTACAATGAGTATTCTATACATGCGTAGAGTTCTCCAATAGAAAATTCAAGGCAATTGTATTTGTATAGGCATAGGATGTCATAAATACAAGAAAATAATATTCAAGAATGGATGAGATATGTTCAATGCTGATAGTACAGTTTGGTAGGTCATGCTTAAGTATGATTAGCAGGTCTACAGTAAGGAGAGGAAAAGAGAGGTTAAGTGGTTGAGTAATCGGTTCATTCTTTTGGAATTGGGCAACTATCGACATGTCGTTAATATAAACCATGTTATTACAATTTCATTTCTACCCAACACCGACCTACAAAATCATCATACTTAATACCATGTCAAGAATATATCATCAAATAAAATACATGCAAATTGATTTACAGAGAAATGCATACTGGATTTCATGGAGACCGAAACCTACCTGATGGTCCTACTACGATTTAAATTGTGCCTCATATTTCTTTGAAACCAATAAAGAATCGTTATAGTTTATCTTGGCCCGGGAGCACGTTTTTAGGGGGGCTCAACTTGTTGTAACATTTCTTCGCTCCTTGCATGTCGGTACCCATATGTGGGTAACTGATTGTTCTGTTGGCGACTGGTCTGTTACGATTTGCATGCATTGCACTGGCTTTCCGGTGAGGAGGAAGGAAGAGGAAAGATCGAAATCATTTTTCTGAGGGGTTGGTTGTCAATGATTATGGGGATGCATGAAATAAAAAAAATGTCTCCAATACTTTTTATTGGGGAGACAACGATATATGGAACAAGATGGGAATGAAGGGAGAGCAGGGCAGCGGATGGAGGAGAAGGGGGTTTTCAGCAAATACGAGAGGCAGTCGATGAATTCAAGAGTAGGACCATCAGGTAGGTTTCGGTCTCCATGAAATTCAATATGCATTTCTCTGTAAATCAATTTGCATGTATTTTATTTGATGATATATATACTTGACATGGAATTAAGTATGATGATTTTGTAGGTCGGTGTTGGGTAGAAAAGAAATTGTAATAACATGGTTTATATTATGGCATGTCGATAGTTGCCCAATTCCAAGAGAATGAACCGATTACTCAACCACTTAACCTCTCTTTTCCTCTCCTTACTGTAGATCTGCTAATCATACTTAAGCATGACCTACCAAACTGTACTATCAGCATTGAACATATCTCATCCATTCTTGAATATTATTTTCTTGTATTTATGATGTCGCTATGCCTATGCAAATACTAGATCGCCTTGAATTTTCTGCTGGAGAACTCTACGCATATATAGAATACTCATTGTAAGACATTAGTCTTAAAACGAAATCTGATAGTTGTTTGGTTATTGGTGTGTAAACATTTAAAAGCTCGATGATCTCCTTGTGTTGCTCCCTGCCTTCATACAAATCCTGTCATCCCTGCTTTTGTTCACTCCGAATGGTCTTTATTCTTATTGTTGGTTGTAGACTATTCACTTGATGTCTGTAGTTTTCTTGGGGTTTGAGATCCTTGATTCCTTTAGCAAACTGTTACAGCTGCAACACTTCATCTTAATAGGGAGTCTAAAGGTTTAGATAACCTGCTAGATTCTACTGACAATCCATCGCAGTTGCAGCACTTGAAAATAGGGATAAAATGCATGTAGATGGCAATATTTTCAAATTCTTTTGTCTTAGTCTAGAACACACACTACTGGAACAGCAACTAATACAAACTCTGATTGCAACTACCAAGTTGGAAACTTCACAAAAGACCTTAAATAACTTTAAATCACACTTAGATCTTATTATAAATCAATGACAGCAGCAACAACATTGATTTTATTTAATTGCAAGATGGTAAAATGATGACAACACTGATACGCAAGCTGGAAACTGAATTTTCAGAATTAACACTTTCCCAAATCAACTCACAAGTGAACAATGACAAATGTTGTGCAGTATGGCCATTGATAAGGCATTCCAAATGATTTACTAATGCTCTGAAAGCCAGGTACATAACTATTAATGTCTGATATAACCTTTTGTTAACTGGGACAACACCTTAAATGACTAATGTAACCTTCCAAATGTTGGAACAACACCTTATATATATATATATATATCTTGTATTCAACTATCACAATACCTATAGCTTCAATTAACTATATGGTCAAGGCGAGTATGGGGGTATTACGGTAAAGATGGATAAACTTGAGAAATACAAGGAAGTCATCCTTCAAGATGATGTCATGTATTATGAACCTCAAGATTCTCAAGAAGTCGAAGGAGAAGTGGTGGAAATGGGGAAATAAGATATGGAGAAATATCTAGTTCTACGAAAATTTGTTGATGTATTTCCAGATGAACAACCTGCATTGCCTCCTAAGAGAGTGTTTGATTTCTCCATTGACATAGTCCCTAGATCAAAATCTATATCAAAAGTGTCATATCTAGGCTGACCACAATAGAATTGATGGAATTAAAGGAAAAATTAGAAGAATTGTTGTCTAAAGGATTAATAAGACTGAGTGTTTCACCTTGGGGAGCACTAATGATCTTTGTCAAGAAGAAAGATGGAACACTATGCTTGTGTATTGACTATCATTTTCTTTACAAAGCAATGGTAAATAATAAGTATCCATTTCCACATATCAATGATCTCTTTGATCAGATGTGGGGAGTAGCTATGTTTTCAAAGATTGATCTATGTTTTGGATATCATCAAATAAGAATCAAGGACAGAGATATTTTCAAGAAAAAATTTAGAACTAGATACGGATATTACAAGTTCATAGTCCTACCTTTTGGACTCACAAATTCACTAGTAGCATTCGTGAACCTAATAAACAATGTATTTAGAGACTGCTTGGATAGGTTTGTGTTGGTTTTCTTAGACAAGATCTTAATCTACTCCAAGAATGAAGAACATCACAAGCATCTAGAGATTGTGCTTCAAGGATTGAGAGAACATAAGTTGTATGAGAAATTCTCAAAGTGTACCTTCTTTCAAAAAGAGGTACAATATCTGGGACATTTAATTTTTGCAAATGGGATTGCAATTGAGCCTGCAAAGATAAAAGCAATGTTGGAGTGGTCGATTCCCAAGAGTATACCAAATTTTAGAATTTTTATGGGTTTGGCTGGATATTATCATAAGTATGTTGCAAAATTTTCAAGCATAGCTTTTCCCAACACTTATTTGCAAAGGAAAGGTAAGAAGTTTGAGTGGACTGAAAAAATGTCAAGCGACATTTGATCTATTCAAAGAGAAGTTGACCAAGGCTTTGAGACTAAAGGTACCAGATCTGGAAGGTAACTTTATTGTTATCACTGATGCATTGGGAGAAGGATTTGAAGTATTAATGCAAGAAGGGAAATTCATAGCTTACGAGTCAAGGAAGCTAAATCCCTATGAACAAAATTATGCTTCGCATGATTTAGAGTTAGCAGTGGTTGTTCATGCACTACATATGTGGAGACACTATCTATTAGGAAAACCCTTTGAGCTTAAGACCAATCACCATGATCTCAAGTATTTGTTTACCCAACCTAATCTTAATGCAAGGAAGAGAAGGTGGTTAGAAATAACAACTAACTATGATTTCAACATCAACTATATCAAAGGGAAGGAGAATCGGGTTGTTGATGCTCTAAGTCATAGGATTCATATATCCTCGATGATATCAATCCAAACTGACTTTAAGAGTCAAGTGTGGCAAGAATCCAAGGGTGATGAGTTCTTTGAACAAGTCAAGCAAGCACTCTCAGATGATCTGCAAGATCAAAGGTATGAAGGATATCACCTTGAATCTAATGGATTATTAAGATTTCAAGGGATAATTTATGTGCCTAATTCTAGAGAATTAAGGAACTTGGTATGGAAAGAAGTTCACAATGCACCATATTCAAGACATCCTGGTGTGACCAAAATGTTGGCTAATGTTAAGCTATTATATTTATGGAAGGGTATGAAAGGGGATGTTGCAAGGTTTGTAGAAAGTTTCTTAGAGTGCCAAAGAGTGAAGGTAGAGAATCATCACCCTATAGGTCTTTTATATCCACATGAAGTTTTGAAAGTAAGTGTCAAGTCATTAGCATAGATTTTGTTCAAGGACTACCTATGTCAAGGAATAAGCACAATGCCATTCTAATAGTGGTGAACAAGCTCACTAAGGTAGCTCACTTTATACCAAAAAATATAACCGATGGAGCTCTTGTAATAGCTCAAAAATTTGTTCAAGAGATATTTAGATTGCATGGCATTCTTGAGAAGATTATATCTAATAGGGATGCTTGTGTGACATCTAGATTTTGGCACACCCTATCTTCTGCACTTGGAACAAAATTGAATGTAAGTTTTACATATCATCCAGAAATGGATGGACAAACTGAAAGGGAAAACCAAGTGCTAGAGGACCAACTAAGGATGTATTGCATGGATCAACAATACAAATGCGAAGATTACCTACCATTGCTTGAGTTTGCAAATAATAACTCTTATCACTTTGTGATAAAGATGGCTCCATTTGAAAATATTATATGGTAGGAAGTGTCAAACTCCTATAAGCTAGGATAAGCTAGAAGATAGGATAAACCTTGGGCCAGAGATGCTATCTAAAATGGAGGAGTGAGTTGGCATTATTAAGCAGAGGTTAGCAGAAGCTAATAATAGGCAGAAAAGTTATTTTGATGTCAAGCGGGTACCCAAAAATTTCTCAATAGGAGAAAAGGTTTTGTTAATGGTCAAGCCTAATAAGAGTTTTATCAAGTTTGGAAAGTAATCCAAACTAGCTCCACACTACAAAGGCCCTTTTGAGGTTCTTGAAGAGATCAACCTTGTAGCATATAGGATTGCTTTGCCACCAACTCTAGCCAGAATGCACGATGTTTTTCATGTCTCGTATCTTAAGAAGTATACACCAAGCGATAACCATATTATTGATTGGAATGCTTTATAGGTACAGGGTCTAGGGGGTAAAAGTAAAAAGTTGTGTCACACTTTTATAAAGGAAAGAACCAACACTGATCCAACTTTTAAACTTGAATCACTAAAAAGTGATATATATGTTTTGAATTTTGAAATGATGTAAACTAGTAAAATATTTATTTTTTAGTATAATTTATGTTTGTATTTTTTTGAAAAAATTAAAAAAATCATTTGAATATAGTTTTTTATAAATTAACACTATAATTTAGTTGTTGATAAAATGCTAAAAAATGAAGTTACATGAGACGTCAACCTTTATATAGTAAATTTTATTTGTTGTCCTTCAATTTTTTTTTGTGTATTTATAACTTGAAACTTTAGGGCATGGATATATTTTTTTCCAATTTTGATAAATATGTATTTTAAATAAATATTAAAATGTGTGCGTATTAAAACTTAGTTGTTTCCAGTCAACATCAACTTTCATATAAATTATTTATCTAAAATAGAAAAAAAATTATACCAACTTGATATAGATTCTTATATTTAGGGCATCATATTTTTTTTTATTTTTTTTAATAAGTTTTACTATTTTTCCTTGACATGATAATCAACCTAATGTTTTGTGTTGATGACCTACATATAGTAAAAATAAAAAGGAAAATATAAATAATAATTAAACTATTAAAATATATACATTTTTGAAAACTAAACTTATGGATCTACAAAAGGGTATTTTTATATTAAAAAAAGAAGAGTTTTTACATGAGTAGAAGTTGTTGAAACATCAAGTTTTTCAAATAATTTTATTTTTTTGGTAAATTGGACTCAAAGTGGTGCTAAATATGCATTTATCCAACAATTTTAGTTGGAAAAGTTGTGGACATATATAACTTAGCTAGAATGAATCTTACAAGATCATATGTTTGACCAAAATTATTTTTTAGTTAAAATTACTTAAATTCACCTATGTTGATAAGTTGGCTAAAAGTGTAACACGGCTTTGTGTTGATATGCAGGGGTGGTAATAATTGATCCATTCAAGGTGCTCGTAACACGTAAGCTCTACTTACATAATAGAGAGGTTATGCAGTGAAAATCCCAATAGGACTAGTATGCAGAAGAAACTACCACTTGGGAAGACTACGTTGAGATGAAGTAGAAGTTTCCACAAGTCTTGCAAGATTTAGAAAAATCTTGAAAACAATGATGTTTTGTAATGTGATGATTTATGGATGAATTATTTTTTATGTTTATGTTATTTCCATGTCGATACTTAATAAATAATCAGGGACAATGATTTGCAAGGGAGGAATATGTTACACCCCAAGAAATATTACCTATTTACTATTACCTGTTTTGGTTAAATTGCTTGAATAAATGAATGTGTTTTATGGATCTTTAAGTGGGCGTGTTTTATGAATATGTTTTATGAATATTGAATGGAAATATGATGAAAGATTAATTGATGTAATTTGATATTTTATAATGTTTCTAAATATGACATGTATGATGCATATGATTATGTTGTGTTCGGCTAATTACTATTATGATGTGCCAAGTTGAGTGCAGGAATAGGTTTGATCCTTTAGAAGAGGGGGGAAGTATCACTCAGGAGAAGAACTTAGTCTGGTAACCTTTAATGAGCCTAATTGAGCATTCACACACTCACATCCTAGTTGGTCATAGAGAGTCAAGTCAATTTTGGGAAAAAGTGAGTAATCTTTAATGTGAATGTTGTGATTGAGGATTGAGATTAAGTCTTGATGTCATGTGACAGTCTTTCCTTATATGCTTATTGTGGTATCGATGAGATATATGCATAAAATGTATATATATGTATATGAGTACATGTCTACAATAGACTCATACTGGTGAGGTAAAAATAACCTCATAAATACAATAAGCCAAATACCCTTCCTTATTTCTCCCAATCACTTTTACCCTGCCAATTATTTATCTTTAGGATTAGTAATTCCTTACTTTTTGTGAAAAAATGTATAATCTTTATTTCTTCAAATTTATTTAAATAAGTTGACCAGCGCTAACATAATGGTATAGTTTTTAGTATTGTATAGGTCATTATGCACTGTCAGTCATTATGCTTAGCCAAGTGGATTTTGAAGTAGACTTCAAAGCAGTTGAAGACAAATTTTGAAAGCCTAGGCGCCAGAATTTTAGGAAGTGCATAGTGGATCAAGTCTTTTAATGCTTTCTATTATTTTTTGTTTACAAACTTTATGGCCTCTCTGTAAGCCTTTTAAATTTTATGTTATGGACCTAAGTCTGTGGTTAG
>VDFB02229731.1:0-52223 GCA_007258455.2 Sequoia sempervirens
AAGAATTGGCTATCAAAATTTATTTTGAAATTATTAATTACATTTAAGGTATATACTTCATATGACTAGAATTATTCTTCTAATGGAATTCTTTTTGTTAGATGATATGATCAAAAGGAGGTTGGGATAAATTAATGAGTTAATTTTGTGTGATGATGAGAATACCACTAAGATTTGGTTATGTTATTCATCCTAACACATATATAATAAGCAAGTATTTTAATTGTAACTATTATGTATGTATTCAAACTAATATTGAAAATCCCAAATTTTTAATGTTTTTGAAAAGGAATATATCTAGGTTATTCCTTATTTGCCAATAAGGGAATAAGTGGATGTTTTAAGTTTTGTAAATTGTATGATTATTTGATTAAGAGAAGGTTTTTTATTTGATCATAGAGATAGGAATGATGAATATATTCTAGATGGACTAGAATGATGGTTTTGTTTTCATAGAAAAAGTTGATATTCTTATGTTTATATGGATTGTCTTGGTTATTATTAGATATGATTATTTGATGGATTTTAGTTGATTAATTAATGCTAGTTGTAGTTATACTGTGATGATCGGGTGATTTTCTTTATGTAAATATGCAAGAATATGTTTATCAAGATAATATTTAATGGGTTATATGTTCATTTGTGAAGGTTTAGAAAATTATTCAATTTCTATGTGATTTAATGATCAACTAATGTAGACATGGATTTTGGAAAGTGAATTGATTTGAAATATTATTGTTGTTATATGTTAGGATCTAGTTATGAATGCTTTGACTATTATCATTTCTTATAAATATAATACTATCTATGTATCAAGTGTGCAGGTGAATTACCAAAGGAAATTTGGGGTCAAATAGCAATTCCAATTATATTTTCTCATGCAACCAATTTTAATTCATTTAGAGGAATTAAGATCATATGTATGTGTGTGATGTATTGATGTGAATATATTGACTTGTAAAGTCTTACATGTCTTTTGATGCAATTTATTTGTGAGAAAGATTTATTTCTATTATTATTTGTGATTTATTTTATAGTTTTTCACTTTAGGATTTTTATGTGTTTTTCAAGTGAATTGATCAAATTTTTATAGTATAAATATGAACCTAGGTGTTAGGCATAGGGATAAGGGGTTTATTAAACCTTAAAAATACCTTTTAAAATGTTTTTAATCACCTTAAACTTCTCATTCCAAAAAGGTGGTGAAAATGGGGAAGTTATTTGGTTGGTTGGGTAGTTAGGGAGAGGAAGTTTCCACCCTTTTTATATTTATGCTATCTTCTTGAGTTTGGGAAGGGGATTTTCCCTTTTGGATTTCTTGATTTTTCTTTGGGAATTTATTTTGGTAGAGAAAATTTCTAGGTTGGAAAGGAAAGGAAGAATGGTAGAGAGGAATGAATGGAAGGAGAAGGAGGCTTAAAGGGTCTCCATCAAATCTACCAAGTTTGGATAGAATTTCAAGATAGGATCCAACCCTCATGTTTAGACTTTGTAATATTTGTACAAATGTTGATATTATGTGTGTTTACTTTGTGTGATTATTTTGAAAATGGTGAATATTTTATGAAATTATGATATGTTTTATAGGGGTTTTGTTGGCAATAAATGTTGTCATTGATGTCAACTCAATATGTGTTGTCATTGATGTCAAATGTGTATGTTGAAGTTTGTTTATACTCTGAATTTAGTAGAAGTGCAGAGATATCTATTGATATAGTTAGCAATACAATATATCCAAGAATGATGATCAAACTGGTGTCTAAGTGTGATGCATAGGTAGGTACACATGTTATGATGTGTTACAATACGTTTACAAATATAATATTATTATTTGGTGTGCCACACATGGATATATGTTGTAGAAGTTTTACTAAGGAACTCACAGTGTATACTCTAAGACAAAATCATTGTATTTTGGTTTGCATCCTTTTGCAGAGAAGGATTTAGTCTTATGGTTTAGAAGATAAGATGGTTGAGATGTGAAGGCCTTATATCTAAGAATTCATGTCATTACACCTTGTATAATGAAAGTTATAAGTGATAAAGTTCTAGTTTGTGCTCTCACAAAGAAAAGTATTCATGAAGGCCTATTGGAATGCTTTGTATTCCTTTAGTGAGATAGATGTGGTTGTGTCAACTTATGAATATGAGCTTAGAAAGGTGTATGGGCCCATCCTTGTAATCCTTAGATGTTTTGGTGTACAACAATGTAACATCGTATGTTTTGAAGTGCTATAGTATGTCTGGAATGCTCTATTTTCATTAGTTAAATATTTTTCTCTTCTTGCACCAGAATATGATGATTGGTTTCTTTAGGAGAAGGTTGAAGAGATATTGTGCATAGTATACATTGTTCTCATCTTGGTTTGTATAAAGTTTTGGTCTCTCCCTGGTGGTGTAAAGTTAAACAATTGGTAGTTTTTGTGGTGTTATCATTGTTTGGGCTGATAGGATTATTTCCTTAATCCACAATTGGTTCTAGTTAATTAATCTTGCTTTGGAGGATGTGTTGAAATTATTTTTGGTCCTGATATGTCATGTGTTAATTTGCAACTCATTTTCTCTTCATATTATATATGTTTGGAGCCGACCTGTGTGATATCATATGTTTCTTGTAAAGGTCATCTTGGAGTCGACCTAATCAAGGTTTTGAGTTGTTTTGGAGTATATTTTGATGGTAACATTGAATGGTGAATTAGAATTATGTAGAATGTTGAATATAAAGTGTGTGAAGTATGTATGATGGAATAATTATGCAAAAAAGGGGCTGCAACATCAACATATGTTGTATGCTTCTCTCATAAGCAATTCATGTTCATGTTTCTCTTTATAATCTTCATGTATCATACTTTGAGATAGTGAGTCTCAACAGGTCCTTGTATCTTACCCTAAGGTTGTGCTCCTTACTCTGCAATTCCTTAGGTAGTGAGCCTTAAACTACAATGTACTTTTTGTAAGTAGTGAGCTTCATATATATTATGAGTTAACTCTCATCGTGGTTTTACCCTCATTGAGATTTCTACATACAAATCTTTGTGTCCTTTTGTTGTATGCGTTTTCCATTTCTGATCTTCTTTTAGTTAAATGTGATGTGATGTTTAATTTGGAAATGGAATGGTTAAGTTTTAATGTATGTTGATTCCCCCCCTCTCAGCACTACAATGTGTTCAACAATTGGTATCAGAGCCAATTACCTTTTGTTGGTGTGATTAAATGTCTTGTACCTAGTTATTTCATTCACTAGGGACTTAGGGGACATATTCACATGTTAAGTTTACTTAGGTCCTAAGATTCTTTCTAGAAGACTTATTTGTCATGCCTCAGAGATCTTATCTTTTTGAATTGTATGTCAAGTTAGTCGTCTCTTATCACAAGATTAAGACACTTGTCATAATCTTATGACATTTTATGTCTCACATTGGTTATATAACTAGGCGATCTCTTAAATAATTCATATTGAAGACTTGGATAATAAATTCCATTGCAATCTTGAGCATTGCATGTTCATCTCTTTATGCTTTCCATTTGGCCTCTAGATCTTGGGTACATACATAGACAACTCTAACATGGTATTAGAGCGGGTTGGGTGCCATTGGATAGTATTTTGTTGAGAGATATTGGTAAATCTTGAAATGTTGAGTATACTCTTCTCTTGCATCGTATGATGATCTGGAGAATTAGAATAACTTGATAAAAATACCAGATTTTGGGAGGGTTCCTCTTTGTGGCTTTGTATTGTAGGTTCAAATTGGATCTTGTTGGTGCAAATTTGAGCTCCCCATTGAGTTCAGGGTGTACAAGAAAGTCAGTTTTTCTTTTTGTTTCGTCCAAATTGAACATATGAGGCTAGATCTATGAGGGTTTGAAACTAAAATGTGGTTGCTATATCCAAAAGGTAGCTGCAAATTTGGAGCATTTTGGGTCAAAATTGACCTTGCCATTGCATTTAGAAGGTCCAAAAACCCTAAGATTTATTGTCAATTCATCAAAATATGAGAAGTTGTCCACGATCGAGGAATTTTTTTTTACCAAGGGAGCCATATGGCCACTAGGTTGCCATCATTACACAATCAATACAAATTTTTAAATATATATATATTCTGTGAAATTTTTTTGAATTTTTTTTATAAGAAAAAAGGAATTTTGGCCAGTTGAATAAATTATTTAAAAAAAATTGATTTTAAAAAATAAAAAAGAGGGGTTGCAAAAAAATATTTATGCGGTACCCTCAAGGTTGTGCATTTGTAGACCCTATCATGTCCATGTAAGGGCAGCTCACATAGAGCCACATGGCCTCACGTTCGCGACCCCACATCAATCCATAGTCAACCAAAAATCAACCGTCTGGGAAAAATAAAAAAATTGGCAACTTTTAAAATTCCTCAGCTATAGAATATTTTGCGAAAGACTCCTTTGTGTAGAGAATATTCTAATGAACCCCATCCCGATGATGACATGTAGACAAACACCAAATTTAAGCCATAGAATAGGGGAATATTCTGTATAGGATAATATTCTTTTGACATGCATATAGCTATCAAATTTAATCACGTGTTTTGATGGCATCATCATTGCGTTAGCGATGATGTTAGCATGCATTTGAAAAATTGGATCCCCTCTCCAATGCATTTTTTGATTTTGCAAGAAAACTTCAAACGACCATAACTCAATTGTATTGACTCCTTTTTTTCAATAGTTTTTTTGATTTGAGGTAGAATTTCATGCTCTTCATAGTGGTGTAATTGGTTTTTGATTTTGGTGCCTATTTTTTCTATAAATTTTAGATTCTCATAGGTGTTTCTAAGCCATTCTCATTTTTAGAACTTTAGGAGCTTCATTCTTGCTCCTACGGTAACATTTTTTGGGTGATTTTTTTTGAAAGTGCATAATTTTTCATGTACTTTGCATTGGTGTGATAAGAGTAATCTCATTTTATGTAAAAAATTCACTTTGAGCTTGTGGCCTATTTCGGCATCTATAAGCACTAAGATCAAGTCCACTTCATTGTTTTTGGCATCTAGCATCTATAAATGTACTAAATATAAAGTGCCAAATCATATATTGCTAGGGGAATTCTAGATCGATTGATTTGGGGGGGGCGTCTCTTGGTGCATTGCTTTAATCTGTTTACTTGTGCTCTTCTTTTTCATGGATCATTCAAAGTTTCCTTTGCTCACATCATATAATTATTCAACATGGCATAAAAATGCATGGAGTACTCTAATGACTAAAGTTCATTCTCTATATGTCAATAATAAGGTACTTGAACCTATTGAAATGATAGAAAAATGGGATAGGTGCTTTCATATGGTTTAGAACATAGAGCACACCCACTTTCCAATTATTTCATTCAAGGATAACCCTAGAGATCTCAATCCAATGAAGAAAGGGGAAAGATATTTGACAATAGGGCTATCCTAGGGGCTAATTGCAAACTAATGAGGGATTCACCACCAAGCTAGGGCTAGGAAAAATGTATGAAATGCAATATCTAATGATTGAACTCAATGATACAAGAAACTTTGCTAAATGAACTATAAATGTAAATAAATCATAATAGCAAACTAGAAAAGTATAGAGGAGCACCTGAAAACCTAAAAGAGCTTGAAGGGAATCCTGAAATACTAAATAACCTAAAATTTAGGCCTACTGGGACTCATACACGAGTATGGGTGTATCTGTCCCAGATCTAGGTTTTTGTGTAGGAACTGGTTTCTAGAAAAAGGGTATCTGAAACTACAAAAATATGAAAAATGAACTAATCTCAGACTCATATGCTAGGACTGGAATATAAGTCTAGTTAGGGTTTTTTGGAACTTCAAAGTCTGAATCTGGTCTTCACTATCTGCTCTTTCTGTTCCAATTTATTTTCAGATCTGAAACCCTGATTTTGGGGCTATAGGTGACTTTTTAGTAAAGATTACAACCTTGTGACAACTTGATAACTTTCTCCAACCTTGCAACCTAATCTTCAAAGGATATTCAAGTCTTCAAAGCACTTAGATTTGTAATCACACAAAGAGAGAGAAAAAGTGTTGATTGTTAGGGAATAAGGGTTTGCCTTGGTCAAATCCCTTTTAGGTAATTAAACCAAATCATGAAACAATGAAACAAGGACATGAAATATGAAATATGGTACATGAAACATGAATAATGTGTATAGGAGTGAATTTGAACCCCTTGTGTATATTCCCCTTTCACATACCCTCACCTTAGAAAATCAAATTTGAAGGCGAAATTCCACATTACCCACTTTCCTTCTATCCACCTAGTTAGCATTTGTCATGTGTCAGTGAGAGAATATTTGTTGGGGACAAACGTGTGGTGCATGAACATCTACACGATGCATTTCTGTCCCTGACAGAATCCTATGTTTGAAGTTGGGTGAGGCATTAGACACCTGATTGGGGTCAAATTGTAACATCCTGCTTCGACCAACTGACCCAAAAATGGTTTATTCCTTCTCATCCAACTTCAAAATAATTCATTCTCACTTCATTTCACTCTGTAGACATTCACATTCAATCTCTCAAACAAATTCTCATCCACTACAACATTATATCACTTCATTTTTGAGCATTGCAATAGCATTAATACTCCATCAACTCCACATTGCAAGTGTGAGGCAACCATAGAAGTTGTGGGATTGGAGTCTTGCAATACCTCCCTTCATCACCACTACAGCTGTGGTGACTCTGCTAAGTCCATACCTTGCATTCTCCTCCATTCGCTAGTGAGCTTTTGGGTGGAGGTGGTAACGCTTCACTCCTCTCCTTTGTGATTTGATGGAGTAGCATGGTATTGTTTTGTAGTGTTCACTACAATCTTTCTTTTTACTTTCTTTATCTCGTTTTCTACTTCATTGCTTTCTAGCTATTTGTGGAGGTGGAAACACGAAAGTGGGGGTTTGGTTGAGGTAGGTCCCTATATAGCCCCAACAATTTTCCCCTCTTGCTTGTGTGTAGGAGAATGTGCACGTGAAGCTAGCTGGTGAACATGCATTTTTGTGAGATTGTCTTCATCACTCTAGCTTTTATTTACTTGCTTTATCATCTCTGTCTTTATTTCTATACTTCATTATTTTGTTTACCTCGTTAAAATCAACTAGCTAGGATGTTAATAAGTTTTTAGGTAGTTTTTACTGTAGTTCATGTTTTCTAGCCATATGATTGCCAACACACCAGTGAGACACTAGCGCACCATGCTATCATCCCAGAACCACACTTCTGTCCTTAGATAGATAGCTTTCTGAGGTATAGTACTGACTCCAAAAGTTAGCTTGCCTAGCCTAAACCTAAAGTTCGAGTTTGGAGAGTGACAAAAGTACTATATAGTGCCCTTCATTTTCGATCCTCACCCTAAGACATCCTTTAGAGTGAGGTAAGTTAGAGCAGCCCTCCACTCTTGGCTCTTAATGACCTAGAGCCTTGACATGGTTGGTCCCCCTCTCTTACATTTTTGGTGAGCCTAATGTGAACGTCTTTCCATTTACTTGTGTTGAGACTTTTTCCCCATGTCTGGGGGCTGTCGTAACCCTAAGTGTTGTGCAAGTTTATGAGCATCACAAATTAGTCCACAACTTTCATGTATGTTGTTAGAAGTGTGCAACACTTGCCAATGGAGAAGACAAAGGTCACTTCTAGTTTTTCCTCCAATTTCTCCACTAGTTTATCTAATGATTTTAGCAATGGTTTTCCTAGAAGATTCATTAACGATATGGGTTTCATAAATGAGACCACTTGCATTCCTACTCCTCTAGCAACCCCTACGGCTTCGTCCATGGATGAGGATGAGGCTGTGCATGTCCTTGCAAAACACCTTTTGGCATTGGATAACAAATTGACCTAGACCTTATGAATCATTTAGAGAAAGCACCAAACATGGCAAGAGCTGCTAGGCTTACTAGCAAAGTGAGACATTTTTTAGGAAAGGATTAGATAGGCATAGAATTCTTGCATGGCCTTGCCAATCTAATTGAAGCTTATGTCCCTTCATATAAGACTAGATCGAGTACTACCTAGGGGGTAGTGCTCAATACTTATGAAAGATAAATAGGCGTTTCCATGCCTACCACATTTATATGCATGGCCAAAATGGGCCCCTCGATCAGTGTCTCTTCTACTTCTCAAAATCCCCTCACTATCAAGGCAAGTAAAACACCCCTTAGATTCAGTTTCACCCCTCCTACTGCCCTTGGTGGTGGAGGCTATGGTGGAATGAGTGGTGGTGGTTCTGGTAGCGGAGGTGGCATTGGTAGAGGTGGCTTTGGTGGAGGCCATGGGGGTGGCTCTGGTGGAGGTCCTACCAGTGGTGGTGGCTCCTACAGAGGTCACTATGACGACTTTGGAGATGGTTCTGGTGGTGGTGGCTCTGGAGGTTCCACTGGTCCTCTGTCATCTTCTGACCCTATTTTGAATGCCCTTCTTCAAAACATGGGTCGAATGCAAAACTAGTTAGTGATCCTTTCCTAGGCATTTTCCCAACCCATCTTTTAGCTATTTTTTTGACATAACCCATTGTTAGTAGCAATCTTGAGTACTCCCTTCCCACAAGGAATGGAAATTCCCAAATTTGAGAAATACGGTGGCAAAAGGGACCCACAAATGCATGTGTTTTCCTTTAATGCCATGTGTATAGACTTATTCCATCACGATGCATTGATGGAAAACATTATTTCCTCTGTCTCTTAAGGATACAACGCTCGAGTGGTACTATTCCTTACTCAACAATTCTATTTTCTCATTTGATCAACTTGTAAATTAGTTTCTCTGATAGTTCCAAGCCAACATCAGACCGAAGATGACCTTCTTGGATCTCGTCCGATGCAAGCAAGGTGGTAATGAGAAGATAACTAATTTCATAGCATGGAACCAAGTGCTCTTTTCACAGGTCTCATACCCGCTACTTGATTCTGACGTGCATAAGGTGTTCATAGGGAACCTATAGAGACTGTGGCAAGAAAAGTTTTCCCTTATGAAATACCCTTCTTTTATGCATCTGTGTGCGACATTACAAGAATATCACTAGACAATAGTTCAATTTAGGGGATCCTCCTCACGCTCCCATTTAGAAGGAAAAAACCATTGTATCGATCTCAAGAAAAGGAAAGGCTATTGAAAATGTAGTAGCCACAATGAATGATAATGGCCTTAGACACAGCAAAAAGTTCACAAAGTTAGTAGAATCTTATTCTTCCATCTTATAATTTTTTTTGAAGGATAAGATCATAACCTTGGAGAACCCTAGACCTCTCAAGGAACCTTACCTTGATTGGTACAATGCAAATTCCTTTTGTCATTACCACCAAGTCAACGTACATGATACTGAATGTTGTATGCACTTGCGTCACAAGATACATGACCGCATCGAGGATGATACTATTCGTCTCGATGGGATCAAACAAAGTGAAAATAAATCGGTGGTGAAAGAAGTAGTGAGTTGAAAATATACACGGACCCATTTCTGTCACATTCTGCTAACTTAATTATTGATCCTTTCGATTCTACCATTCAACCCTCAACATACATTAACATGGTCATGATTACTCCTTCCATGTAGCCTATGTTTGGTTTTCCAAATGTGACATTCACCTCGTAGGATATGCCCTTGAACAATAAGCCCTCTTCCCTTTACATTGTCTCTCACCTCAATGGGAACATCATGATGGGGGTCTTAGTCGACCTCACAAGTCGAGTGAATATTATCATAGAGGAGACATTATGGCTGAATTCATTACAAAGGGAGGAGTATGAAGAGAAAAAATCTACCATCCATACACACGATGATCTCTCTCTCAGCCATAGGCTCAATAACTCTTTTTGTCCTAGTTGGACCTAGGGTTGTGAACACAACTTTTGATGTTATCCCAAAATTTGATTTGTTTAGGGTGAAGTTAGGAATACCTTGGCTAGCTTCCATGAATGAAATTATCCCATGAAGGTGCTATGCACACAGTGCATGACACTAGATACCAGTCATTCGTGTCTTAGGGAGGCTACTCATTAGATCATTTTTTCCTACCCCGATCAGTCCACTTCCCCCAAGAATGGACCTACTTTATCAAAACTATGTGAAGTATAAGATTGGAGGAAAAGGACAACCAAAATTGACCCTTTCAATAGTGCAGCAGCAAGATTCCTCCTCTTCTCAAAAGGGAAGGGAGAGTCTTTCCTGTCCTTAGGGTGCCTCCTCCGCTCCTCTTTCTGAAGAAGAGTTTTGGATGAATACTCCTGGATTTTACATGAGAAGTCCAATGGTGCTTGCTTAGTGCAAAGCTAAAATTGGGATATTATATTTTCCTACTATGCCTCCTAGACCTTGGCCCTACCTGTATGGTAGAAGGAAGGTTCCCCATAGAGAATCCTCTATGTCTTGGCCTTCACGGCCTCCCACCACTCCTCCTAAAGTAGTGAATGGGAAGAGGCCCACCATCAAGGTGTTAGAGCCAACTCCCCCTTTTATTTTTTCAACCTCTTCCTCCTCCCATTCAGGAGTCTATCCCTCCATTGGAGACAATTGTGATCGACACTCCTATGGCTGAGTGGGAGCCTTCTGTCCCTTCGTAGCTCTTGGCCTCTAGCTCAAAGAGTCATAGAAACTTCCTTGCATGTGAGCGCAAGTGTCGACAAAAGGCTCTGGTAGCTGAGTAGGCCACTTTGCAAAAAAAGGAAGAGGAGATGACCAACCCTACTTCAGGGCCTCCTGTTGTGTCCTCCTCTCTCCTCCCCTCTACTTCTGTTCCATCAAGTTCAGTCTCGCTTCTGACTTTTACTGTGATTATGAGTCTGCTTGACCCTAAAAAGGTGTAGGTGTTCATCGCCCCTTTAGTCGAGCCACCTCTCTTGATGTCCCTCCCAGACATCCCACCATTTTCTAAACTTGTGGACATATCAAATACCTCAGTGGTGTCTGCTGCAGTTTTTCCCTCCTCCTCTATGCCTCTTGCCTCATTTGTGGGGAGTTCACATCCTCCAACAAAGCATAAAATGGAGGTTGGCCCTTCTAGCAATGAGAGACATAAGAGGAGACCACCTTCTCTAAAGGGTGGTTCTACACTAGCTTGTTTCATTCTAGTGACAAAGTGATTTTTGGCTTCCCCTGAGTTTGTCACTGCTCTTGAGTCACTTGGTGAGCCATGTGATGAATCTTAGGCATTTTCCTCCACATTCGTTGAGGTATGACATGGTACTTTTGGAAAGTACATGTTTAACTCTTTGGATGAAGTTTCGGCCTTGTCAGTGATCTTCATGAAATTGCTAACCATAGCTCCACAAGAGTTGAGCAGAGAAGACCTTATGGGCCTTCTTCCTTAGCCCTTGTTGCAAGAGGGTCGGAAGCTCCTCCCCTTAATATTCCATTGTTGTAGGATCATCCTCTTTCCCCTTATAATGATCTAGATTGGAAAGCAGATGACCTCTTGGTCGATGAGTGTTAGGGGGAGGCATCTTCTTTATCTTTAGATTAGATGTGTGTTTGTTGTGATGTGTTCCCCTGTGCTTGTGTTATGTGTTCTTGGATGACCCTTGTCACCCTTGTTGGTGCTTGGATGCAGGAGTGATTTTGTATTGTAAACCTTCTATTTGTATCATCATTCTTCCTCTATTATGTGCTTTGATTTTTGGAAAATTGGGGATGATGCAATGTGTTGGGGGCATTTAGGCTTCCCTTCCATGTTGACCCAATTTTTTATTTTTACTTTTTCTTCTCGTGCATTATTCACATGATCTAATATAGTAGGGGGTTGATGAAATTTCATTTATATACTATTACCATACTTATATATATTTGAGTAGCCCTAACCTTGAAATATCAGATCACCCCTATGTCTCTTGTTCATTCCACTTCTCTTTTTCTTTTTTATCTTTCTCTCTTCTTTGCTTGAGTTGTCCCTTGTATGTGTGACAATGCTACTTTCACAATGTTTCAATTTTCAGAAAAATCATTTGTTGCTAACAAATAGTTTCTTGAAAATCCTTGCAAACCTTTTTCAAAGATCACATTCTCGACTTGGACCCCTAGCGGAACATGTTTCCTTCATCATGGGTTCACAAAGAAAGAACTTGAGAACTTTCCTCTGAGGTGGGAGTGATATTTTCCAGTGGGAGACTCCTTGACCTTCCCCTCATGAGGGGTCATCTTCTTCCTTTTGAATTCCTTGATGTAGTGAATGTCTTTCAGAAGGATTCCTTGATGATGAATTGATTTGAGAAAAAAAATGTCTCATTTACACTTTCAAACAATGCGTCCCTTGAGTGGAACTCTTTTCCTTTGAATGGCTCCCAAGGGACCCCTTTGAAAGTCTTTCAATTTGTTGACTTTCTACGTGGGTGTCTGTTTGTTTTCCTATGTGGCTGCTTCTTGTTTCTTGACATGTTTTGTAGGTGCACCTATGAAGCCGCTTTCCAGTCCATCTCTACGAAGTCCCCTTACACTGGGCTTCCTTCATGAGAGAGAACTTGGGGGTTGCATTCTTGCAGGTCTATGGGCCTGTAAGACACTTACTTCACTGAGGTTCCTTCACGAGAGAGAAATTAGGGGTTTCCTTCTTGTAGGTCTACGTGGTTGTAAGACGCTTTCATCCTATGGGATTTTTCTATCGTTGGTCTGAGGGCCTTCTGTGTACTTTGTGCAACTTCATAGTTCTGTAGAGCTATGGAGTCCTTTTGTTTGAAACTACCTAGGGAGAGTACCTATGGAGTCCTTTTCCTACCCTACGCTTTGGAGTTTTCCAGATCATGGTTACTTCCTCTACGGTTCAAGTATACATTTCTAACCCTTCAATTTACTTTACCGAATGCTCATCGATATGCATGCTTGCTAGAGTGGGGAAAAAATGTATAGGAGCAAATTTGCACCCCTTGTGTAAATTCCCCTTTCACATACCCTCACCTTAGAAAATCAAATTCAAAGGAAAAATTCCACATCACCACCTACCTTCTATCCACCTGGAATTTGTCTTATGTGTTAGTGAGAGAATATTTGTCGGGGATGAACACGCGACACATAGATGTCTGCGCAGCGCACTACCGTCCTTGACAGATTCTTATATTTGAAGTTGGAAAGGGTGTTACACACCTGATTGGGGTCAAATTGTAACATCCCTCCTTGGCCAACCGACCTAAAAATGGCTTATTCATTCTCACCCCACCTTCAAAAACATTCATTCTGACTTCATTTCACTCTCTAGACATTCACATTCGATCTTTCAAGAAAATTCTCATCCACTACAACATTCTAGCACTCCATTTTTGAGCATTGCGGAAACATTGACACTCCATCAACCCCACATTGCAAGTGTGAGGCAACCATAAAATTTGTGGGCTTGGAGTCTTACGAGACCTCCCTTCATCATCGCTGCGGCTGTGGTGACTTTTCCAAGTCCATACCTTGCATTCTCCTCCATTGGCTAGTGAGATTTTGGTGGAGGTGGTAATGCTTCACTCGCCTTTGTGATTTGATAGAGTAGCATGGTATTGTTTTGTGGTGTTCATTGCAATCTTTCTTTCTAATTTCTTTATCACATTTTCTACTCCATTGCTTTATGGCTATCCATGGAGGTGGAAACACCAAAGTAGGGGTCTGATTGAGGCAGGCCCCTATATAGCCCCAAGAATTTTCCCCTCTTGCTTGTGTGTAGGAGAACACACACATGAAGCTAGCTAGCGAATAGGTGCTTTTGTGAGATCATCTTCACCACCCTAGCTTTTATTTACTTTCTTTATCATCTCTGTCTTTATTTCTTGTACTTCATTATTTTGTTTACCTCATTAAAATCAACTAGCTAGGCTATTGAAGTAAGTTTTTAGGTATTTTTTACTATACTTTGTGTTTTCTAGCCATACAGATGCCAGTGCACCAGAGAGATTCTAGCGCATTGTGTTGTCGTCCCATAATTGCACTGTCATCCTTGGAAAGAGAGCTGTCTGAGGTAAAATACAGACTCCAAAAACTAGCTCACCTAGCCTAAACTTGAAATTCGGGTTTGTAGAGTGACATAAGTACTATATAGTGCTCTTCATTCTTGATCCTCATCCCAAGACATCCTTTAGAGTGAGGTAAGTTAGGAAATCCCTCCACTCTTAGCTCTCCATGTAGAAGTTGATAATCCAACCTCATAGATACCAATGAACACCTAAAAGTAAATAATCTATCACCAAAGGAGATCAAGAGACATAAGAATGGTGCTTTGCGAACATGAAGCAAAAATGCATTAACCAGAATGAATAATTACAAAGAGATCAATCCTTAAGAAAGGAGATCGAAAGCCTAAAGTGAAAACCCTAGGATGAATAATTAATTATTAAAGAGCCTAAGATTAGCTTAAGTGAAATAAAGTAAAGGTGACTTAATTAATTAATCAATATGATTAAATTAATTAAGTAAACAACCTATTAATCTAACACCCCCCTTAAGATGAACTTAGGGAGAAGCTAAAAAACTAAGGACAGATGCATGAAAGTAAAGATGGGTTTCGGCAACTAGGTTTGATGAGGTACCCATATACAAATGTAAAATATCTCTCACAATAGGAGAAAAATAGAAAACCTTGTGGGAAAATCTCCTCTCCAAAAGAGAGAAATACATGTGAAGGACTAAGAAGCCTCTAAACAAGAATGTCCCAAAAAGAATAGGAACAAGTGAAGGACTAAAGAAGCCTCCAAACAAGAGTGAAGGACTAAAGAAGCCTCCAATAAGAGTGAAGGACGAAGATATAAAATCCTGGCAAATGTTTCATTTTTTTAGGGAAAAATATTAATTTCAATTGGTGAATCTTTCCTTTTTTTTTGAAAAAATATTAATTTTATTGGCGATTTATTTGAATTTTATGCTTTTCAAATTAAGTTTTCAAACAAGTGGTTACAGTTTCAGATTTCTGGAAAATTGGATCTAAATGCAAGTGCAAAATGATGCTAAATGACAAGAAAAAATATCTAAATTGAGATGCAATTTTGATTCAATTTTCTGATGTAAATGATTGAGTATGCAATGTTATGTAAACACTATGCAAAATGACTGAGATTTTTGAATTTTCTATTTTTTAAAGGATGGAAAATGCAAACCTAAAACCTTAAATGAGATGCAAACTAATGTAAGAAAACAACCATAAATGATGCAAATCAATGCAATGCAATGCAAAGTAATGCAAATCCTAGATCTAGGGTTAAAAATGGACTCCAAAATTATAAAGTTATGATGCTCAAATGTCAGGTTCACCAAAATGAAATAACGGGTAGTAGGGGTTTTGTTGCGTGAGGGATTATGAAAGGGGGGTTCACCAATATGATAATAGATAGACCTATTTTCCTTTATTTCATTAGGAAATAAGATCCCCACAAAGAATTGAATAACAACCCTTAGGTGAATCATCTCAATGTGTGAATCTTTATATTTCCTTATGCTTGAGGACAGGGGTAAAGTTTAAACAACACTTTTTGGGAGAAAAACTAAAAATAGTAAATCAACCAAATTATGCCAATCCAAACTTGAAACATCAATTTAAAGCATAATAATATGACCAATTCCATAGTGTAGACTAAATAGATCAGATCCATATAGATTTAAACCCTATTTAATCCCCTAAGCAAATTAATCCTAGTAAGATATTCAATATCAACAAAACAAAGAAGCCATTAAAAATAACATGCTAAAACATGAAATCTTGACGAACATCTATTCTATGACCTTGAATCTTATCCTATTGGGGGAGTGGTGTCTCATTGATGTGGAATGGTGACCCTTTCCCAATCCCTTGGATAATGAGCTTGTTTCAATTAGTTTTATTGAGAAAACTGATGAAATCGATGAGAGATGGACAAAGCATTATGAAAGCTAATTTCAACATAATAAATGCTACGATGTTTTATGTAGATGTATGCAATATATGCTAAATTTGTATAAGATTCAAAGATGTAAGTCTTAGATTCCAAAATATACTAGGTTGATGCAAACTAGGTTACCATGGAAGCCATTAATGGATGCTTAGGCTAATTATGTATGAAAATTAATCTAAAATGCTATTAAACATAAAACATGGATGCAAATGAGTGTGATTTTCAACATCATAAGTTTTCTCTGAAAAGATGGATCCCTATTCAATAGATGCAAATTCTATTTATAAAATAGGAAATGAGAAACCGATGGTCAAGATTGAAAGAATCAATCAATTATCCTAGGATGGAAATAAGATGGAGGCATGGATCATGGATTCCCATCAAGGGTTGAGAATGCAAGTTGATATTTAATCAAGGGCTCACAATCATGCAAAGAAGCACACTTTCAAAGCTTGCTCAAGAAGTTTGTTGAAATTTTGTTACAGAGAAGAATATTCCCTTTTTGAATGAGTGAAAAGGGAGAATATTCTCAAAGAATATTCTTATGCAAGTGGATGAGGAAAATTAGCATTTAGAAAATTAAAACAAATTTTTAATGTGCAAATGGGAGGGATATTCCATAGGAATATTGTAATGTCCCCTTCTCGAGCATGATCTTCTCAGATGACCGTTAGCCTATTCCGGAGACCCGTAGGCTAGTCGGAAGGTAAAATTAGGGTTTCCTATTTTTGAGGATGTCCTTGCTCGGAGTTGGTGGTTCCAATGGCGGATTCTTTCTGGGTTTTCAGAGAGCTTCGCAGTGGTATGTTAGTCTCGGCTTTTTGAGCATTTCTAGGAATTTACTATTTTTAGTAAATTCTATTTTTTGCAGTAAATAAGTTGGTCTCAGGCAGTTGACTTTCCCCTCCAGTTGACTCAAGTGGCGTATTCAGTTTCGGGCTTCAGAATGCAGTTTGGGAGAGATGAGCTTATTTCACTTAAAAATAACATTATAATTTTAATGTTATTTTATCACCTTGGCCTAGTCAAATAACTTAATGTTATTTTAAAAGGTGGACTTGAAGGGTGGCGCCATCATTGAGGTTATATTAAAATTATATTGAATTTATCAAAGTCAAAACTAAACCTTAAGGAGGATGCATTTATTTAAGTGAGAAATTTAATGAAGTCAAAATTAAAGATGCTTGGAAAAGGACACCATTTCTTGGAATTAGGGTTTTGACTTTGGAAAAGAAGTTAGGGTTTCAAGGAAGGTCAACAGAAGCTTATAAATGATAGCCTTGGGTTCTCAATTCATTATCTTTGGTCTACTATACTGTTATGCTGCCGGATTGGCTCTGGAACTGCTTCGAGGAATGAAGCCCTCCTAGCTTGGGCATCACTTCTTGCTTGCAACATAGCGACTAGTGGTGATTTAAGATAGATTTGTGAGTTCATTTGATTTTGTGCATTGTAAACATCATTGTAATTCTTTAGTTTCTAATTTTTGCATATTAAAGGTATTCCCAAAGTTGCATTTTAGACACAGCAGATCCATGTTTTTACTCATATCTCAAAAAATACAAAAATACTAGTTCTGGGTATTGCATCAATCTATAAGTTTGTAAGGGGCATCTATTTTCTCCAAGTTATATAATTTTTGGGAAAGCTTTGGATTTTTAAGAGGGGGCCGAACTTCTACAGGGCCGTACCATTTGAGTATGCATTGTTTTCTGTGAAATAAAATAAATTAAGGGTTTCACATCTGTTTCTTGCACTCATTCTAGGCGTCTTCACTTTAGTTGAATTTTGCATCTAAGAATAGGTCATTCGGGCAAGAGGAAAGAGAGTTATCAGCATTCCAATGAAATTCTGTGTTGCTGGTTTATATTGTAAAAGTGTAGATCTGATTATGACAGTTCTAGCAATCTGCATTTTCTGATTTGGATTTGGCATTGTGGTTTACTTTACGCTTGTAGCAGATATATTGTTGAATACACCATCTGGAAGGAATCTGATATCTTGATAGTGCAGGCAATAATTATATATTGTAAACTGGTAGTAGTACTGACCAGTGTTCTTTAATATTGCTTTGTCACTATTTGTAATATTTGTTCTTGCTTTTAGTACTAGTTTGAAATAGTTATAACTCCGCCCTATGGTAGCTACTTTCCCATTCTAGGTTAGCAAGCACATTCTGGGTGTTGAGTGTTTTCAGCTTTCAACATTTCTTTTTCAAGCATTGTTATTGTAATCACTCAGTCATATGGTCGCCCCTCACTCCGCATTGGATTGGGTAGCACATACTTGACGTTGAGTTCCCTTTCAGTATTTAGAAGTAGAAGATCCTCTGACCATATGCTCGCCATCATCGGCGCCATCCTTGGTTAGAGTTACTTCCTGCATAAGAATTTTGTTTTAGATCCTCTGACCAATGCTCACACCTTGCCCACATCGGGATCCTGGTGTACATACTGGTTAGAGTTGCTTCAGTACATTTTGGTTTATCATCTAACCTTAACGGGTGCTTGTAATTTGAAATTGTAAAAATCGAAAAAATTTGGCTCGGAATATTTCAGTGGTATCAGAGCCAAGCTCCTTCCATCCTGTGCCCAACAAGGTTTAGAAGTGGCAAATAAACATGGCTAACAGAGAAGAGATAAAGCTGGAACAAACACTTTTTGAGATCAGAAATAGACTTGACAAAGAATGTAAGTCAAGGGAAGATGAAAGGAATAATCTTTAAATATTGGAACAATGTTTGAGACAGGTGAAGCAGTCACCTTCTGAATGGATGCAGTTGGCATTATCACCGGCATTTCACCTTTTAGTTCAACCCTATTGGCTGTGACACCCAAATGAAGAAATCAAGCTGCTGATTACTTCTTGCCTCATGGAGTTGATGAGAATTGTGATTCCCCTAATGCCTTATGATGATGAAACTATGAAGAAGATTCTTCATAGAATTGTTGGAAGTTTCAGAGAACTTGATGACATTGGAAGCAGTCTATTTTCTAGAAAGGTTGCTATCTTAAAAACATTTTCAGAACTCAGGATAAGTAACTTGCTAATAGACTTGGAAATGCATGATCAGATTGATCACTTGTTCCGTTACCTCGTCCAATCCACTTGGAGCAAACAGGAAAAGGATGTTATTGCAGCTGTGAATAAGATTCTTGTTCTCACTATTAATGAGGCTGATGAAATTCCACCTAGTGTCCAATCCTTCCTCTTGGACTCATATGAACATGACGAAGAGGGTTCTCCTAGTGCTGCTATATTGATTAAGGAGTTGTTTAATCAATGTGAGGAGAAATTGGAACCACTTTTAGTGAAATTAGAGCATGTTGCAAGAAAAATTAATGGTCATGAAGATGGTAATGATTCCAAAGAGTCCATACCAGATCATGTTGACGATTTGGTAAAGATGGATTCTCTTCAAGTTGCTGTCCCAACTTCTGAAGAAGTTCTACACGGAAACATCAGCATAATACTTCCTCATAAAGAAGACAATGATAGTGAAGTTTCCAAAACAGCAAGCAATGAAGATTTTTCAATTCACTATGGTGGTGACCTTGGGATGGAGTGGCAAACTGAGCCATTGGAGAGAAATAATTGTGAGGTTATCAACTTAAGTTATGTGGGAGTTGACTTAGTTAAGGAGTCATCATTCAGGAGGAGCAGGAAAAGTTTTGTACCGTTGATCATCCTAATCAACCAACTAACATTTGGGATCCAGGTGTGTTGGCACCAAGGTATGAAAGAGAACTATTGTGGGATGAATTTCCCTTTGATCCTGATGAAGAAGAAGAGCTAGAAGACCATATGGTTCTTGAAGATGTAGAGTTTGAAGGTGTTATTAAGTACGAGTCTGATTTTTCAGTGCTTGAAGTTGATTGCAAACTTAGGGTCGAAGAAATTGTGGAACGTGTTCCACTCCATAACATTGAGCACTCTCCTCTAGTTGATGGTGAAAGACACGGAAGTTGGAACAACTATGATGGCAGCAAAGAATCAAAAAAAAGTTCTGATTTTGAAAGTCAACCAACCAGCAATCCACCATCTTTGCATAATCTTCAGTGGGGAGAATTAGTCAAAGAGTCCTTTAAGAGGGAAGTGCGAGTTCTATCCCAATTTGATTGCACTCACAGTTTGGTTGAAGATCTCTACTGGAAGGCTCAGCTTGAAGAGAGAAGAAGAAGAGTTAAGGATGAAGTTGCTCTTCTCAACTTGCAACTTGTCAGAGACTCTTTGAAAGCATTGAAATCAGATTGTATACACTTGATGAAGGATCGGGATCATACCGTTGAAATTGCAAAGAAGACCTTTAGTGCTTTCCAAGGAAAAGAGAGAAAGGTTGATGAGCTTACTCATGAGCTTGAATCAACAAAGGCTATGTTAGAAGAGACTCAAGTAGCATTAATGGAGATAGAAGGTCGGTTTGCTGATTTCAAACTTTCCAAGGAACGAAAGAATGGACATAGAGCTGAAGAAATCAAACAAGTGATTAAAGAGCTTGATAATCTTGAAGGAGAGTTTGATCTTGAAAGTTTCACCGAAAAGTCAAACACCACTAGTGCTGATTTGGAGCAGCAAGATGGAAGGAACGACTTCCTAGTGTTTGACTATCCTCTTTTTGAACTAGGTGAAGAGGGAGCTTATGAGAAATATTCCTTTGAGGTAGATGATGGGATTTCAAGTCTTGAGGAAATCTCTTATGACATCATTGTTGAAGAGGGAAGTTCTATCACTTCTTCTAACAATGGAACAAGGATGCATGAGTTGCATAACGAAGAACTCACTACTGCTCCTAGTCTCCCCATTCTTCAGGAGGTGGAAAATCAAGAAGCTTGGTGGAAGGAAGTCACTAAATTTGATTGGCAACAAAGAGATGAGTGGCACTCTGATGAAGAGTTCATTCATTTTCTGATGTGGATACTTGTCAGGTTCCTATCGGGCTTCATGCTTACACCATATTCTCTAAGAGTAACTAAATTCATAAGGGAGTTTGATGAAGGGTCCATTGAATCCTTCCAGCAATTCTTCTCTCATGATTTTTAATTTGACTTTCTCAACGAATTCAGATCTGTTGAGTACTCCTTGGAGTTTCAGGGTGCGATGATTCAAATAGAACGTATTTCCCAAAGCGTTCGAGTAAAAGTGATTCTCCATTTGCGGGATGACTCTTCTTTACTTATGATGTGGGGCCCTGGTATCAGCTCGCTTTTGATATGTGTCAAGAAGGTCTGTTGGAGTGATGAGCCTCAAACTCATTGTCCTTGGGATGTTGTTACCTTCTTCATCAGTCATTTGAAGTTCACTCCCAATGATCAATGGGAGTTTTGGAGAGAAAAGTTGAACGAGGATTGGTACTTGGCTGTGAGGGGATCTTCAATGGGTCTATCCTCAGTGGTATATACGAGCAGACATGATATTTTGAGTGCTGATTTTCAGTTTTGCAGCAGCTATCTATCTCCTTGGATGCTGATTTTCATAAAATCAGATTTCAAGTTGACCATTTCAGTCTGGTTGGGTTGCTGGTTCATTCAATTTCAAACCTTCCAATCTCTTTCAATGGAAAATTTATGGTTTCACATGAGAGAATTAGTGGTGTGGGCTGAGCACAATCAGCATTTGGAAAGAAACCATACTCATTCTAATGGGTTTCTTGGTACATATTCATGTACAAATAATTGGAGCAGCAGACCATCGCTCGACTTGGCTTGGCATTTCGAGATTCCTACTGCTGAGATCCTGTTCAATGCTTTGATTCTGCATTCTGAGACTCTTGGGGTTGGAAGTGTGAGAAACTTTTTCAGACTTCTTAGTTGTGCCATGATAAATCAGCGGAGGCATAGGGAATTCATGTGGAAGCATGAGTTGGAGTTTGTTGAGTTCTTGCAAAGGAAAGCTTTCCTCCTTGCAAGAAGAGTTGAAAATGTCACATTTGCAGTCATGGTTTCATTTGTTATCATGTGGAGGTATGTTGAGGAGATTGATTTTGATTTGTGTAGCCTATCTTTCTTCTTGCCTAGAATTGTGGTTGACAATGGTATGGTTGATATTGTTGACCCTGGGCATCGGGGACTGGAGACGTTACTTGATATTAATCTCAGTCATCTAAGGTCTTTAAGATCTTTCAGTTTAAGTATCATAGATGGTAACACGTTGGAGTTACAAGGGGAGTCAATGCAGCATTGGCATGATATTTTCATTGATGTGATCAGAGTGGTGCAGCATCGGCATGGTGGGTCTTTCCTGAGACGCACTTGGGAACCAGGGATCATACTTGTTTGCATATGGATTAGTTGTAGAATTTCTGGAGTTACGGTGGTATTGCTTGAGGACAAGCAATTTTGGGAAGGGCGGATTGTAATGTCCCCTTCTCGAGCATGATCTTCTCAAATGACCGTTGGCCTATTCCGGAGACCCGTAGGCTAGTCGGAAGGTAAAATTAGGGTTTCTTATTTTTGAGGATGTCCTTGCTCGGAGTTGGTGGTTCCAATGGCGGATTATTTCTGGGTTTTCAGAGAGCTTCGCAGTGGTATGTTAGTCTCGACTTTATGAGCATTTCCAGGAATTTACTATTTTTAGTAAATTCTATTTTTGGCAGTAAACAGGTTGGTCTCAGGCAGTTGACTTTCCCCTCCAGTTGACTCAAGTGGCGTATTCAGTTTCGGGCTTTAGAATGCAGTTTGGGAGAGATGAGCTTATTTCACTTAAAAATAACATTATAATTTTAATGTTATTTTATCACCTTGGCCTAGTCAAATAACTTAATGTTATTTTAAAAGGTGGACTTGAAGGGTGGCGCCATCATTGAGGTTATATTAAAATTATATTGAATTTATCAAAGTCAAAACTAAACCTTAAGGAGGATGCATTTATTTAAGTGAGAAATTTAATGAAGTCAAAATTAAAGATGCTTGGAAAAGGACGCCATTTCTTGGAATTAGGGTTTTGACTTAGGAAAAGAAGTTAGGGTTTCAAGGAAGGTCAACAGAAGCTTATAAATGACAGCCTTGGGTTCTCAATTCATTATCTTTGGTCTACTATACTGTTATGCTGCCAGATTGGCTCTGGAACTGCTTCGAGGAATGAAGGCCTCCTAGCTTGGGCATCGCTTCTTGCTTGCAACATAGCGACTAGTGGTGATTTAAGATAGATTTGTGAGTTCATTTGATTTTGTGCATTGTAAACATCATGTAATTCTTTAGTTTCTGATTTTTGCATATTAGAGGTATTCCCAAAGTTGCATTTTAGACACAGCAGATCCATGTTTTTACTCATATCTCAAAAAATACAAAAATACTAGTTCTGGGTATTGCATCAATCTATAAGTTTGTAAGGGGCGTCTATTTTCTCCAAGTTATATAATTTTTGGGAAAGCTTTGGATTTTTAAGAGGGGGACGAACTTCTACAGGGCCGTACCATTTGAGTATGCATTGTTTTCCATGCAATAAAATAAATTAAGGGTTTCACATCTGTTTCTTGCACTCATTCTAGGCGTCTTCACTTTAGTTGAATTTTGCATCTAAGAATAGGTCATTCCGGCAAGAGGAAAGAGAGTTATCAGCATTCCAATGAAATTTTGTGTTGCTGGTTTATATTGTAAAAGTGCAGATCTGATTATGACAGTTCTAGCAATCTGCATTTTCTGATTTGGATTTGGCATTGTGGTTTACTTTACGCTTGTAGCAGATATATTGTTGAATACACCATCTGGAAGGAATCTAATATCTTGAAATTGCAGGCAATAATTATATATTGTAAACTGGTAGTAGTATTTACCAGTGTTCTTTAATATTGCTTTGTCACTATTTGTAATATTCGTTCTTGCTTTCAGTACTAGTTTGAAATAGTTATAACTCCGCCCTATGGTAGCTACTTTCCCATTCTGGGTTAGCAAGCACATTCTGGGTGTTGAGTGTTTTCAGCTTTCAACATTTCTTTTTCAAGCATTGTTATTGTAATCACTCCGTCATATGGTCGCCCCTCACTCCGCATTGGATTGGGTAGCACATACTTGACGTTGAGTTCCCTTTCAGTATTTAGAAGTAGAAGATCCTTTGACCATATGCTCGCCATCATCGGCGCCATCCTTGGTTAGAGTTACTTCATGCATAAGCACTTTGTTTCAGATCCTCTGACCAATGCTCACACCTTGCCCACATCGGGATCCTGGTGTACATACTGGTTAGAGTTGCTTCAGTACGTTTTTGTTTATCATCTAACCTTAACAGGTGCTTGTAATTTGAAATTGTAAAAATCGAAAAAAATTTGGCTCGGAATATTTCAAATATTCCCTTTTGGAGGGATTTTAGATTTAACATTAAATAATTAATTAATTTAATGAAAGGGGTTGGATTAGGATATTTAATTAAATTACTAGGATAACTAGGATTTATTTAATTAAATAAGAAGACATAAGAAGGCCAATTAATTAATTTGCACTATTTGATTAGAGAGGATGAAAGGTGAATGTTATGGAGTGTGAATTAACCTAATTAGGTTAATTAGGTTAATAGATGAACATGAGGCCTTTGATTAATTAACTAGGTAAATTTAATCAAATAAGTGAAAAGTGGATGGATTTTAGGATGAAATGGTGTCAATATATTAGATTCAAGTGTGTATATCATTCAAGACATTTTTAAGTGTCTAGAAATACTAATTGAAATAGAAAAATTTCTATAGATTTGAGAAGGGTAGAAGCATGTGTACTAGTCACCAAAAGTCACTTTCAGGAAGTTGTCTGGGATCATTCACAAGTGGGCGAATGGGTCTTTGCTCGAGGTTTTCACTCAAATTATAGGAGCCTCTTATGGTGATTTGTAGTTTTTGATTTGTGCAGGTTTCAATGTCATAAAATAAAAAATCATATATGTAGGTGAGATTTCGTGATTTGACAACTTTGAAAACTTTGAAAACTTTTCCAATCTATCTCTTCAAGAGGTCTTCAATCCTTCTTCAACCTTAATTTGCAATCACAAACATAAGAGAGAAAAAATGTTTGTTTTTGGTGAATTGGGGTTTTCCTTGGTCAAATCCCATTTTGGTAATCAAACCTTGAATTGAAATAAAGCATGTAAGAGGGAATATATAATGAACAATGCTATATTACCACTCAATAAACCCTTGGATAAATCTTTGAATGTAGATCTACAACTTGAATGAGGTGGCTTCAATGGATGTTGATATTGATGCTAATTGAGATAATTCTTTGAATGCTTGAACTTGATCTTGAAACCTACATCATAATGTTAGCTCCAAAAACATGTATGATGCAAGAAGACTTTGACATGATGAATAGATCTTGAATGTTGCAATAAATCTTTGATATATTTGATCTTGAATGCTCTTGATCATCAACTTTTCTCTTGTGAAATTTCTCTTGAAATCTCATAAAGTTCTAGGTGAAACTTAGAAAATAACCTTGTATTTATAGGTATGTATCCTTAATTTCTTAAAGTTCAAATATTACAAGCTGACATTGAAATATGGATTTGGGGACCTTAAAATACCACCAAAACTGTATTTTAAATTTAGTTTCAAAGGCCTAGGGAGGACCCATTCCCCCATGGGCGAATGGGTCCTAGGTCCCTATTCCTAGAACACACATTGCTCAAGGTAAAGTGCTATGTAATAGCATTAATTATTGTTGGGTTTCCCCTTTTGAAAATGTATTTTACTAGGGTTGTAAATGAATAATAGGGCTTATTAAGGCCTAATTAAGCTCAATTTAATTAAGAGGCCCCAAACAAGTGTGAAAATGTGAAGGGGTACATTTTTCAATACTAAATTAAGGCATCATTAAGTCCATTTTAATTAGGAGGGCCCAAACAAGTGTGAAAATGTATAGGGATACATTTTTCTACACTACAAGAACAAACAAACAAACCAAGATGAAAATTTAACTCAAACAAAGCATGATGATTCTCCACCTTCGCCACAACAAAAAACACATGAAACCTCTATGGACAATATCATTAAGCCTCTTGTTGTGATTAATTTAGATGATGATGATGATAAGAATGCTAGGATTGATGAGGAAGTGCATAATGAGCTGAATTTATTTTTTTGTTCTTCCATGAGCTTAGAAAATAACAATCGTGATGATCCTCCTAACAAGAGTGCATCACCACATTTTGAACCAGGTGATTGTCCTAGTATGGTACTCATTGTTTCCCCTTTGGCTAGTCATCTAGCTTCCATATATGATGAATAAGATTGGGATGCAAATAACTTGTTGTAGGTCTACTCACATGTGTCATACTAGCTTTATGTATTTTTATGTTCTTTGTGTGATTGCATGTGTGTAATGTGATCACTCGTACTGTGTTGCTTGGAATGTCTTTATATTTGTGAGCCTCCTTTGGATGACCCTTGTCACTCCATTGGTGCATAGATACAAAGAAAGTGAATTTGTTGTGACATTCTTCTATTTATATTTTAATTCTTCTATCTGTCATAACCATTGTCTTTCCTTTTGTCTTGTGTTTCCTTTTGGGGACGATGCAAAGCATCAAAATTTAGGTCTCTTCCATGTTGACCCAAAAGGATTCTCCTTTGTCTTTTCTCTCTATGTGTCATTATTCCTTTATTCTTGTTGTTCCATGAGTTATTTGGGGAATGATGATGATTCCAAGCTCAATTATATCACTATAACAAAGGCATACATTGACCCCAAATCCATGGATCCCTTATGTGCTATCTTAGGATTGCATTGGGGGGAAATCTCTTTTTGATGACACAACTTCATTTAGAAACATATCACTGGCATAGGGATTTCCAAATAAGCTCTCATGTCCCTTTCATCTATTGGCTTTTATCATATTCTACTTTAAAGTAATTGCTCAAAGCATGGTGTTTAGTAGTTTCTTTAAAGTGAGGGAATTTATGCCTCCCTCTTATTGGTTGTTTGATATATTGACCTCTTATTCAAAGTGTGGTATTCTTATTTCACATGATGTGTCTTCTTGTTGGTTGCATTGGGATTTATTTCCTTCAAGAGTGTGAACTTTCTTGTCATATGATATTCCTCTTAGTGGTAATGCTATGGATTGCATTCCCTAAGGCATGAATATTTTATCTCTCAACTAGTTCTCTCTTGATGGTGATATCGAGCATGATGTTCCCTAAAGTGAGACCTTTCATGAAATAAGAAATACCCCTTTGACTATCTTAAACCAAAACTTTTTGCCACTAAGCATAACACAACTTGCTTGGTGGTGCCTTTGTTTCATGAGTGTCTAGCATAACGTAGCTTGCTAGACTTGTGATTATTGTATGTCATACCTTATCAAATTTATTCTAAGGGAGTATAAATTTTGGTATGGTTGATGTATGGGAGCTTGCAGACCTAACATGACTTGCCCATTGCCACTTGTTTTGTGGATACAAACCTAGTGTATATCAGAAAAAACTAGACCTTATGTGTTTCTCACTTATTTGGGCTCATTAAGTGTATATCAGATTGCACTTGTGAGTGTGTTTTCATGGCCACCTTGCATAAAATAACTTGCTTTCCTATGGTTCCATGTGAGCATGTTTGATGTGCTTGGCATAATGCAACTTGCTAGTTCATCTATTCTTCCATTAATTTTGACATTGTATGATGTTGTATCTGATGTCGCTACTGCATTCATATGTATCTTTGTGCATTTGTTGGTTTTCCATGGGTTCTTTGATCGTGGGGGCTTGACCATCTTGCTTGATCATTATTATCTCATCTTTCTAAAAATTGTACAATTAGACCTCTGTTGACTTATTTATCTACTTTAGTGTGAGTTTGAGTGTAGGTTTCATACTCTCACTAAAGTGGGGGTTTAACGTAGTGTGGGAAAATGTACTCTTGTAAATTTTCACACTATGTTTGCATCCCATTAATTAATTAGACTTAAATAAGCTTCTAATTACCTAAATTATGCATTCCTAAGCTTTATTATTCCCATCTTTTGAAATGGAAACCGACATTAAACAAATGCTAAAATTATTTTAAACACCTTAGAAATTATGTGTCCTAGATTTAGGTCCAAAAACGCATTCACCCAAGGGTGAATAGGTCCTCCTTGAGTCCTATGTCCTAATTTTTAATATTTTTTTGGTGACATTTTAATGATTCAAATTCAAGTTTCAAATGTTGGCTTATGAAATATAATTTTTGAGAAAATAGATAAACACCTATAAATACAAGGTTATTTTATCAATTCAAACCTAGAAGCAAAACACACTTTATGAGAGAATTCTAAGAGAAAATATTATTGTCAAGAGAAATGAAGAGTAGATTTATCAAGAATCTATAACAAAAAATCAAGATCATATCATCATATCAAAGTTATGTGTGTTCATATTATGTTTTGGAGCTAACATTGTGATGTAGGTTTCAATAATTCAAGCATCAAATTGAGAAATCATTCAAGCCAATTAAAGAAAGACCCAATCCTTAGAGATATCTTTTAGGTCAATCCTCTAAGGGTGACCATTAAGGGTTTGGTGAGTTGTAACATAGAATTTTTCATTCATCAATCCTTGTCATTTGTCATTATCTTTCATTATCAAGGTTTAATTAACAAACTGGGGTTTGACCAAGGTAAATCCTTATTCATAAAAAAACAAACATTTTCTCCCTCTCTTTGTGTGTGTAGATTTTTAGGTGAAGAAGTATTGAAGATTTGATCTAAAGTGCAATATTGAAAAGTTTTCAAGCTACAAAAACTCACCTAAAGAATTTATTTATGGCTTTCCAACAATGGAATCTAGTGGAATCGAGAGTGTAGATTTGGGACTAGAGAACTATGAAATCAAATTTTGGATCCCTATATAAAGATCCATTTTCCCTAGGGAGAATCTAACCTAGCAGGACACTCAACAACCACTTTTGGTGGTAGGTTCACATCGGTTTACCCTTCTCAGATCTTCCCAAAAACCACTATTTCTATTTGTACTATCATTTAAATCTACATTTCAAGTTTTACATCACATAATTGAGCTCATTAGGCATTTTGTTTTCATTTCTGAAAAGTGCATTTTAGAAAATTTCTATCATTTTTTGTTATAAGGAAAAATCAGAGATCCCCCATTCCCATAGATTTGACTCACCTCAATGTTGAAGTTCAATTCTATCCTTGGGAGAGATATCCTTTTTCCTAATGAAACTAAAAGAAAAGTAGGTGTGTTAATTCACCATTTTGTCTTGGTGAACCCCTTTTACTCCTAATCCTATTCACCTATTTTTCTTTGTTTCACTGCTACATATGCAACAAGTTTGGTCATAGGGTTTTTGATTGTAGATCTAATGTGAGAAGAAGTAATTATTCTCCACAAACTTATATCATATACTACAATTTCAATAAACCAAGAGAGATTACAAGAGTCTACAAGGGAAAGAATGTAAGACCTTCTCCTCAAAAGAAGATTGACTCTATCAACAAAAGTAGGTGATGAACAAGGTATGGAAGAAGAAGGAATAAAGTGAAGCAAATAATGAATCTGTATCTCAGCCTGGTGTAGATGGATCCTCCAGTAACTAAAGAGATAAAGCATTATATCAGGAGGAGTTTTCATTTGGAAACACTTTAGCCCCTTGAAAAGAATAGGTTGCTGAAGATTTTAGCATACAAGATGAGTTGAATCAATTCCTTTGGTGTGCATAATTGATAAGAAAGAATGGATCTTTTGGTGATAATTTTGGAGCAAGAGAATGATTTATGGGGGTGTGTTGAGCTTCATTCTATCACTGTGATGACATAGAGAATTTTGATAGAAGGTTCACCTAACAAAGTATGAATGTATTTATGGAGAAAAGTTAGGTATTTTGAAAATCATTTTATGTGGTTTTTGGATCATTTAATCTCATTTGAATGATATCGAGTGTGTTCAAGAGCTAAGGGAGTGAAGAAGGTTCTTAGTGAATTGCGTGATAACACTAACACCAGTATTCATAGGTATTTCTTTAGTTTGTTTGTAAAACCCTAGTTTTTAGATAGTGCTATCATGGCTACACCAATTTTCATTGATATTGTTGAGAAGCTAAGGCCAAAGTTCAAGAAACATCTATACATATGTACTGTGACTGACAAAGATGGAGTATTTTCTCATGTTTTGATCAATGTGATTCATTTCAAAGATTCCCACATCTATACTCACTCTCAGTTCAATGAGTACAATCATCTAAAGCTGGAAGAGTTTAGATATAATAATCTCTTGGGTGATAATTTTTAGCTTAAATCAATATATGAAAATGTGGAAGCAAGAGGCTTAGATGTGTGGAAGGGTTTCCATAACTTTTCCTTTGATCAAACCCACCCAATTACATGTAGATCTAAGCCTCTACCACTACCATAACATCCAGGCCTGCTCAAACACCTCCTAGCAAAAGAAGGACTGCCACTAAAGTATCAAAACAAACTACGACTACAAAAAGGAAGAAACCAAGATCTAAATAGATGCAAAAAAGGGGGAAGATTAATCCAGTGAATATGGATGATGATGAGGAAGATGAAGAGGAAACAAAATATTATGTATTGAGGAGAAGAAAGAAGAGAACAAGACAAGGAGAAGAAGAAGAAACATCTAAAGAAGAAGAAAAGGAAGAAGTAAAGAAAACAAAGAAGGCTCCTCTGAAAACTCCTAAACATGAACCTCTACAGCTTGAGGCTACTATCAATGCAATTGTACAACATGATGCACTAAAAGAGATTGTTCATCTCTATGATGAAATGTCTCCTATTGATAAAATCACAATTGAAAAAACAATAGTTATGTATATGAACATTTTTAATATGGCTCTAAATGAAATCATTGATCAACTTCCAAAAAGTCTGGCATATGTAGTAAGTATCAAAAGGAATGAAGTTGTTGTAGAAGAAGCTAAGATGAGGCTACAAGCATTAGGGAAGGGTGAAATATATATTTCTCATGAAGAAAGGATCTAATTATCTTAGTATCAAGTACAAGAATTCAATACCAAAAAAAGAATAAATACTTTGATGGGGAAATATAAAGAAGAAATAAAGAGGATGGAGAAATAAATGAAAGAAAAGATAGCAAAAATATTGAAAGAATTGAAGAATTCTGAAATAATCAGAGAACAACCTCCTATGGATACTTTAGATTTATAGGATATTCCTAATGTGTCTACACATGACATAGATTTATCATTTTTTGAGGGAAATGTTACTATAGGTGATGAGATAGATGAAAGTGTCAAACAGAATGAGGAGACTACTCCTTCGATGAATACTGTTGTGCAAAGTGTAGAAAATCAAGGTGAAGTGAGTGTCTCTACTTTGGAGAACACTAATTCCGATAAGGAACATAATATTCCTCCTCTTGAAAATTTAGGAAGTGATGAACAAAAGAAAGAGGATAATCCTGAGAATGTCCAGGATGCAAAAAAAAAGATAGTTGAGAAGCAAGATACTTCTATGCATATTGGTCAAGGATCTTCATCTTTAGATTCTTTCAAGGATCTACCAGGGATGTAGATGTAGTTTCAACTTGTGGTCACACCTCAACTTTTGCAAATCCCTACTCATGAATGGAAAGTTGACTTGTCAAATATTTTTCCCCTTCACAAGTTATAGCTTGGAAATATTCTGCATGCTTCCACAAGGAAGTAGATTCTACAAGAACACATAAAGAAGAATAGATTGATTGATGATGCTATGAAGATCATTCAAGAGGGTTTACTTGAGATGAACACAGATTCTTCCTTACCTCCAGAATATAAATTTAAGTTGTTAATGGATTATTTTAAGGATCATTCTTCACACATTGAACAAAAGGAAAAGTAAGAGGCTTTGAGAAATGTAACTGTTAAGAGAATGGACGAAGTACCTAACCAATGTGCTAGTGTGGATAATAAATTACAAGAAAATTTGAAAATGTTAAATATTTGTGTTGATGAAGCCACTACACTTTATCAATTTTCTTTGAAATGGCTAAGCTCCACCAAGAGTTCATCAAAAGTCAAATTGACTCCATTGAGTCACATGTTACTCAATTGGATGAGACATATGATTTTTCAAATGATAAGGATGGTTCAATAAGAACTCAAATAGAAAATCTTCACTTGCAGTTGACATTGCTTCAGGACCAAAGAGAGTAAATAAAGAAACAATTTGGTTAGCTAAGGGAATGATTCAAATTAAGACTTTCTTCATTATTTGAGTTGCTTGTTGAAGTAGAGAAGATTGATCAAAAAATGAAGGTTCCAAGTAGTGTGGATGAGGCTGAGGACTTGTGCATGTAATTTGAATAACATAACTATATTCTCACCTTAACAAAAAAAATGGGTTGCAACTGAGAGATAAATTAAGGTAATTCACAAGAATATTCTACCTTCTAAGGAAGCTGCAAAGGTGTAGGTATAAAAAGTTTGTATTTGTATAGTTTTATGGAAGATTGTAGTATATTTTTGAGTTTTTGCTGAAAATAGTTTGTACATAGCATTTGTTTTTGGGGCATCTCCATCTCAAGGGGAGTATTGTTTGAAGAAATCATATAGTAAGAGGGATTTTTACATAAGATATTATGCCCTTTTCCCTTGATGTCAAAAGGGAGAGAAGAATTGTAGATAAATGAGTGTTGCCATTAATGACAAAGGGGGAGATTGTGGAAATAAGTGTTATCATTGATGTCAACTCAAGATGTGTTGTCATTGATGTCAAATATGTATGCTAAAGTTTGTATATACTCTAGAGATAGTGGAAGTTTAGAGATATCTATTGATATATTCAACAATGTAGTATATGGAAGAATGATGATCAACCTAGTGTCTAAGTGTGGTTTGGAGGAAAGTACACATATTTTGATGTGTTTCCAATATTTTTACATTGATATTATTCCTATTTGGTGTGCCACACATGGAGATATGTTGCAGAAGTTTTTCCAAGGCACTCATAGTGTATACTCTAAGATAGAGTGATGGTATTTTGGTTTGCATCCTTCTATAGAGAAAGATTTAGTCTTGTAGTTTAGAAGATAAGATGGTCGATATGTGAAGGTGTTATATCCAAGAATTCATCTCATTACACCTTGTACAATGAAAGTTATAAGTGACAGAGTTCTTGTTTGTGCTTTAGTAGAGAAAAGTATTGATGAAGGCCTATTGGAATGCTCTGTATTCCTTAGGTGAGATAGATGTGGTTGTGAGGACTTGGGAATATGCTTAGGAAGGTCTATGGATCCATCCTTGTAACTATTAGATGTTTTGGTCTACAAAAATGTAACATCCTATGTTTTGAAGTGTTACAGTTTGTTTGAAATGCTCTATTTTCATCAGTTCAATATGTTTCTCTTCTTGCACCAACTATGTTGATCAATTTCTTTAGGAGAAGGTTGAAGAGATATTTTGCATAGTCTACATTGTTCTCATCTTGGCCTGCATGAAGTTTTTGGTCTCTCCTTGGTGGTGTAAGGTTGAACAATTGACAGTTTGGTGGCATTATTATTTGGGATGACATGATTGTTTCCTCCATCTGTGGTCTGATTAATTAATCTTGATTTAGAGGATGTGTTGAAATGGTTTTTGGTCCTGATATGATGCATGATGATTTGCAACTCATTTTATCTTCATATTGTATATGTTTGGAGATGACTTGTGTGATGTCATACATTTCTTCTAAAGGCCATCTTAAAGTCGACCTACTCAAGGTTTTGAGTTTTTACAAAGTATATTTATAGAAGATAAAAATCATTTGTGATGGTATTAATGAATGGTAAATTGGAATTGCGCAGAGTGTTGAATATGAAGTGTGAAAATTTTGTATGATGGAATAATTATGCAAAAAAGGGATTGCAACATCAACATATGTTGGATTATTTTCATGTATCCTTCTTTGAGATGGTGAGTCTCAACAAGTCCTTGTATCTTTCCCTAAGGTTGTGCACCTTAGTCTATAAGTCCTTAGGCAGTGAGCCTTAAACTACATTGTAATTTTTGTAAGCAATAAGCTTCATATATTATGACTTAACTCTCATTGTGGTTTTCCCTCATTGGGTTTTCCATGTAAAAATCTTGGTGTCTTTGTGTTGTGCATGTTTTCCATTTTTGCTCTTCTTTCAGTTAAATGTGATGTGAAGTTTAATTTGCAAATGAAATGGTTAAGATTTAATGTATGCCGATTCACCCCCTCCTCTTAGCACTACAATGTATTCAACAAGTTTTAGGTATGAGTACTCACAATGTTTAGTGTTGGTTATGAGCATCCACCTATGTGTGTAATATAGATAAATAATGGAAATATGAATGGAAAAATGTGTTTAAATGATGTTGGAGAGATGGACATGTGCATGTATTAAATGTAATATGCATTGGAGAAATAATTATTCCCTACTGATAGAGTCCCCACATTCCTCTATGTAGGATTCCATAGTAGGAATCCTTTGTGTTGTGTGGGTTACCATGGGTTTGTTGTATTGTGTAAAACCATAAAATGTGAAATGTGGAATGGTGTATCTTTATTGAAATTTAAATGTGTTAATGTTATTTTGAATATATGTGAAAAGTTTGTGCACCTTGGGTTTTGCTATGTGACCCCTAGCTCAGGGTGGATTACATTCAACCATATGGTTAGGAGGTGAGTCCCATTGACCTTGGTAGTATTTTCTTATTTTCCTCCTATTTTAGGACTATGGTCTATGGTTTAAGAATATGTTGGAGAACACTGAATATATGGTTCACAAAGAAGGTTACATGTTGGTTATTGTTGATTTTTGGAAGATTCAAGAACTCAATGGGTAAAGCATGTAATAGGGTTTTTTAATAGTAAACTAGAAAATATATTACTTTACTAGTATTGATAAAAAAAATTAAGGAAACAAATGTTATATTCATTCCTCATTTTTCTAGTAAGTACATGGGAATAAAATAAATAAAATAGTTTCCTAAGTGGACAAATAAACTATTTTGTAAATTGTAATGTTGTAATGGGAAAAAGAATCTTCTATGTTTGTTTGACAATGAAATAAACATATTGAAACTCAAAGTAAATTGGTTATCTTTTGTTTAAATTTCATTCAACCCACATAGAATCACTCACGTCTTTAATTAAGAATATTTTGCACAAAGAAATTTAAGAATCCTCTATTTAAATAAAAAAACTTAGTTATAAATACATGTGTACAAATTGTAATTTTATTCGATTTTGATAAGAAAAAATACAAAATTATTTATACTAAAATATGTTCTTGAAAATTAAACAAATTTTATAATTATAACTTGTAAATAAATAAGCATATATATATATATATAACATATAAAAATATATTTAATTTATATATGTTATACATTATATATAAATATATCTAAATTTATATATATTGATATATAAGTACTGCCGTATGGGAAAACTGAAACTCCCTTCTATTAATTAAAAAAATAAAATTACATTCTATAAATATCCCACCTACATGTCTGCATAAACTGGGCGATCTCAGTTCTAGATACCTCACCTACAATCCATTTGTGCCAACTCGGGATCCGCCAAGACAACAAATCCCAAGAGCAATCTTTCACCTGTTCGAGGCTTGCAAAAAATGTAACACCCGAAACCAGCACCGTATATTTTAGCAGATCTGTCCATAGGATTTCATCCAGACCTGTCCAGATCAATGCGTCATTCCCTATCTTTATCTGACCATCACCAGAAACACCGTATATATAAAATTTTCTAAACCTGCAATACATATATTTAAGCAGATAAATTGAATGAAACCCTTTGAACCTGCAACAAATAAGTTTAATTAGAGAGATTTCATTTCTCTCCTTCAGTCCTTTATGTTGAAACCTATTCATCATGAAAGTAACATCGTAAAAATACAATTTAAAACTTGAAAACAACCAACCACAACCAACTTGATTTGCTAATCCTGAATGACAACAAGAGAAATGGGAGAAATATTTAAAGAAAGTTTATTTAGTTTGTGAGTTGGTTTCATGGGTAGTTGTCAAGAAATTTAGGAATAAAATTGAATTAAAACAATATATCTTTTGATTCGTTTCATCAACCTTAAGTAATTTGAATTATTAATTTTCAAGGTTGGAAATAATATATGCCATGAGAATTTATGAGTGAGTGGCTTAGGGGGAATAGGAGTAATTTGAAAATGAATAAGTGACATTTTATTGTTGATAATTTAAATTATGCTTTCATAATTATTATGATTTAGAATAATTATTTTAAAATTATGTGTTATTTAAAATTTTAAGCAATCTAATATCTTAATTCTATTATAGGATTTAATTAATTAATTATTGAAAATTAACTCTTAAAATTGCTAGTGTATAAATTATATCTTTGCTTTATTCAATTAGTGTGTAAATTTATTAATCTATAGTTATGGTTATATTTATTTAGTGATGTAGTTATTTGTTTCATTACAAAGTTTAATTTATTTTCAAATTAATTTCAATTGGATTAAATAGAATATTCATATTTCTCCTTAAGATTAGTCTAGACGAGTGAATGCACATTTTATGATATAGTTTTTCCCTCGACACTTTAGATCCTAAAAAAGAAGGGATCTGGTCTAGGGTTCCCTACATCCTACACCTCTTAAATTGGCCCCAAATTTAAAAGTGTTGGTAGTAGTAATTTATTATTTGAAGTTCAAATCCTAATTGTTAGCTATCAGATTTAATTTTTGGGAAATTAGATTAATTGCATGTATAAATACAGTATTTTCACAATTGTAATTAGCAAAAATAAAAAAAGAAGAAAGAACAAGGAGAAAAATATTGAGAATTCAATTTAGCAAATCAAGTGCCTTGAAAGAAGTCAAGAGAAAAAAATATAGAATTGTTGTAGTATTTCATCATTCAGGCATCATGTTAAGTTTTATGTGAGTTTGTTCATGTTTATGCATGCATTTTCTTTGTTAGTACTAATGTTTGTAGGTATTAAAGTCAAATAAATTCAAATTGCAATCAATCCTTGAAGGTGAGGAGCATGAATTTAATTCGTCAAGGAGATCAGATCTAAGTGGTGAGTTGCAACAAGTTGACAATTCATTACTCCATTTTCATTTAGCCTTTATCCCACAAAAGGATAAACTCTCTTTATCATTAATTTTTCCATTGTGGAGGTAGAAATACCAACACAAGGTTTGACTAAGGCAAGCCCCTATATGGGACAACCCTTCCCCTCTTTTTGTGTGTGCAAGTTATAGATCTAAATAGGATTAAAAGAAGATTAAAGACAATTTACTCACTTATGCATTCAAGCCCTACAACTTGACAAGACACATAAACTACATTATCTCAATAATAGATTAATATTTGACAATAACCAAGGACCTAAGGCTTGTGAAGTTAGTTTTTGGTTTCAAATCCCTAGTCTAGGGTACCCTTGGCACCCTTGACCACCCAAATTAGGCTCAAATTTAAATAAAAGGTGCATTAACATCTACTCTACTCATTTTTCATCTTCAACTTTGGTTGTTAGTTCTTAGTTTCCCCAAATTCATATAAGAATAATGCATTTTCATGGTTAATTAATCAAGCATCATTTCGTTTCATCAAATTTTTAATCCAAAACTCTCAATCACCACTAGAATGTAGATCTAAGGGAAAATTGGTTGTTAGATAGTCAATCATAACTCTTGCATAAATCTGAATTCCCCCAATGTTAATGTTTTGGTGAGGTGAATCCCATATTTGCCCCTAAATCCCTAGGAAAAGGCATTGAATCTAATAACTCTAGATTGACCATTTTTCATACATAACATTTTGGTGAACTTGACTAATTTTACATTACACAACTTTTGAAATATGAAGCATACCATCTTAGATATGAGATTAATCTTGCATTATTTTGCATTCATCATTTAGGTATAACATATTGCATTAAAATTTTAAATAGGGTTAATTTTAGTCATCTTAGGTCAAATCTACATTTTAATTTCATTTACAAATTTACATTAGGTCATATTAGATTTGAAATCAAATATGAAAGTGTTGATTGCTTTCATTTAGGCATTTAGCATACTTTTCTAGGATAGTTTTCTAATTTTGAATAGGAACACTAATGAATGCCTCACAACCAAATACCATTATATGTGAATCATAAGGTTTCTTACTTGTCCATATTTCTTAACTTTTTTTTTCAGAAAGATCTAAACAAGGAGATCAATTAACAACATAAAAAACAATATTTGTAGTGTCTACCCAAAAGAATTGATCTAACTATGGACAACTTAACATAATTTTGGATCTTTCCAATAAGGTTCAATCATTATCCATACAATCCTATTTTTATTTAGCATGTAGGGGGTTATTTTTTATTGAAGAATACCTACTGTATATTTATATAAATCATCAAAATTCCCTAAAATAATATTCAAAACCTTTTTGATATCCCTACAAGATCTTTAAGTACATTGAACTTGGAGAAAAATAAAGTTTAGAATAAATAAAATAAATTTAGGTGTATCTAGAACAATCATCAATAAAATTAATGTGATATTGAGATTTACTAATAGAACCCACACCTATTGACCAAACACATCCAAATTAATAATTTATGCTAACATCTTATGTTTATAACTTTAAAGGGATTAGATGCTCTATTATATGTATTGAAAAAAAAAAAAAATTCTCATTAGTGTATAAAAAAACTATCAACCATCCTTTTATTAATAATGTTTTTGAGACTTTTCCTCACCAATGTGGCCCAAATATTGTTGTCACAAGATACATGCATTTTTTAAATTACCAATTACATTAATAAAGTTATAATATGTGGAGGCATCAATCTTAAATAAAGCCTCACACTATGAAATTTTAGCCACCACCATATTTCCTCTTGAGCCAACCTACAACCAAATTTATTAAATATCACATGAATTCCATAATTATTTAAATTAAATATAAGAAGTAAGCTTCTTGTAAGTCATAGAATATGTAAAAAATAATAAGGAGTTTAACCTTCCCATCATTAAACATAATATACCTTACTATGGACAACAATTTTATGTAAATTATAATCACCTAGGTACAACTCTTCTCCATAATAAGCATGATATGAATGTATCAACTCATTATGAGGAATTTAATTGCATAAAAAACCTAAGCCAATAAACCAAGAATCATTGAATGCAAAATTAGCATAAATAAATGTTAAGGGGAAAATTAGAATCCACCAAATGAATCAACAAAGTGATGGACCACTAATTTTCAAAGACCCTAAACACCTCAAATTATGTAAAATAAGATACCAATGACAATAAAAATTGCAACCAAACTATTATAGCAACTATGGGGGATGTTTTTAGAGAATGAAAAGTTGTGTACCTATCCAAAAAGTTGTTGTTGAGCTATGGAGGATTCATTCAACTTCAGTGGTGAATGGGTCCTTTTAGGGTTTCAAAAAACTAATTTCAAGATCCTGTTCCTTGATGTCTGCACTCGTAAATTCCCCATTTTCAAGTTTTGGAAGTCAATATGTAATTTTGTAGAGCTCTTTCTATGATCTTGCACTTTGAATGACAACTTTAGCAACTTTGATAATTTTTCTCCAAATCTTGCTCTTCAACTTATAAATTTGTAATCACACACTCAAGGGAAAAAAAACTTGTTGATTTGTTAATGAATGGGGGTTTTGCTCATTCAAAACCCTTGTAGGTAATTAAACCAAGTGATGAAATAAGAAAAGGAAGAATGAAATGTGAAATAATGTAATTGATGTCACCTTGAAAGTTGTCTTGTGAAACAAATCTACAAACTATCATGTAGTGGCCATGAAGAATGTAGATCTTGAATCCTTGAATATGATGTGAACAATGGTTGCAAGTAGATATTCAATGCTACATCCACTTCTTAGCTCAACCACATGAATGCATGCATAAAACCCTTGAAATGATGATATCAATTTGAATTGTTGTAAGAAACACTTGAAATCTACCTTGAAATGCCTTGTGAATGCTCTTAAAATGCTCTATAATGCTCTTGTAAAGTATTAGGATGCTCTCTTGAAAATATTATCTTGTGTTAGGATAAACAATGTGAATTAACCCCTTATTTTTACTAAATTAGGATATTAACCATGAAACTCAAATAATTAAGGCCGACACCAGATTTGGAAAGAAACATAATTAAATTCCCGCTAGAATGAAACTCAAAAAGGGGTGTCTCATTAAGGTAGGACCCATTAGCCACCTTGGGAAAATGGGTCATGGCTTATTTTTCCAAGACCTAACCTTGGGGGATTCAAAGAGGGTAAAAAAAACATTCCGGATTAGCTAAGAAAGTGGGGTCCTATTAAGGGAGCACCCATTCGCCATTAAGGCCAAATGGGTCCTGGATCAACTTACTAGATAAAAATTTTCCCAGTGAAATATTTTCTTAATTACACTATGATTGTCAAGATAGATCTTTGAGAGGTGTCAAATTTAAGGCCTAAATTTGAATTAAAAGGGGGTTAATAGCTCCAATTAACCACAATGAATTAGGAACACCTAGATAAATGTGAAAATTCCTTAAAACACTTTACAACACTTAAACAAGGTACACATTATGTGCATTTTATTTAGAAAGGGGCCCATTAGGCTCAATTAAGCAAATACATGCTAGAAAAGTGTGAAAATGTGTTACAACACTTTACAACACCCTTGAAAAGGATCAATTAAGGCATAATTTAGTTAAATAAAGGTCCTAGAATAGTGTGAATGTGTACAACAGATTACAACACCACTCCAAGACATCATTAATTCAACTTTAATGTCAATTATCAAATCGAGCAAGGAAAAGGCTACTTTTTTAGGTACTACATTTTTCCCCCACTTTAGTGAGATGATGAACCCAAGTCAAACTCACAATAAAGTAGACATCTAAGAAACTTAAGCATGCAACAATAACAAAGATACATTATCATACCCTGCCAAAGGCCAAGAAAAATAAACAAAAACAAAGGATCAAGCGTAGCCATTTCAACTATTGGGATATGGTGTTGTACACCATTGCATAAAATGATTATTATTTATTTTAATAAATAATCATTTAGTTGTGATACACCTTGGTGGTGTTGTTAATCACAATAGGTAATTATTTGGGGTCCACTTGATATTGTATTGTAACATTGTATTATTATTATTTGTGTGGGAGACATGTGATAATAATTTAATATTGGGGAAATATTAAAAAATGTGATGTCTTAGTACCCAATATTAAATAAGGGGTTAGTGGTTTTGTATTCACATGGTTTTGTGGTACATGGTTTCACCTTACCACTAGTTGTATTATGTGTGAGCTTGTGTCTATAAAAGCAAACACATGTGTAGTGGTTTAGGTTGGTTGAGTGATTTGGCTGTCATTATTGAGTCTTCTTGTGGAGTGCATTTGTGAAACATGGCATGGGATGTGTGGATTCATGCTTGGAAACATGGGAATGCATTGGAGGGCTTGATGCTTCAGAGGTATTCATTGTAGCTCTTATATTGCTTTATTTTTGAATAATATGATGGAGTATGGATGCTTTTAGAGGCTGGGTTTTTCCCTCTTGAGGGTTTTCCTAGGGTATATCTTGTGTTATCTTGTGGCTTGTATATTTGATCTATGCATTTGGAAAACTTGTATGCATGTTTATCTCTCATGGGTTATGTAGGAAATGATTTAAGATTGTGGGTTTGAATCAAATATTTCTTAACAAGTGGCATCAGAGCTTTCATGGTTGAAGATTTTTGTTATAATCCTAGTTTGAGATTTTTTGCAAAGTTGAAGCCGTGGAAATGGATGTAGGGTTTACAACATTACACGATATGGAACACATGTTGTAGGTGTTTATTTGTTGATTTGGGCTTTTGGGTTGTCAAGATTTGTTGGGTTTATTGCAGATTTGAAGTTTTCCAAATTTGGGTAAAAAGGGTTTCTTGGTTTGAGTTTGAAAATGAGAGTTTTGTAGGGAAAATTTCATAGATGACCTCTTGAGACAAAATGGACCTCATGGTTGGATTCATCTTGGCTGATAGATGAACTTTGACATAAAATTTGACCTATTTTGGAAAAGTTGAAAAAAATGCAAAAAAAATTTAGCAAAAGGGCCAATTTGCCCAATTTTGACATGTGCAAAAAATAAAAGTAAAAAATTCCATCATATTTTGTCGAAGAAAAATATTATGCCATCGGGTGAAAATTCATTAAAAATATTATACTTGCAAAAGAAATAAAAAAGTTAGAAAATCCTTTTTTGAATTTTTTTAAAGAAAATAAAATAATATTAAATTAAAAAAGCAAGTAGGGGGGGTTGCAGACCCCCCGACCACCACAACCATCTTGTCATAGTATTGATAGGTATTGGTAGTACTTGTCAGTACTGCCCCTTCCGATAGGATTTTTTTGTTGGTGGAGTCAACCCCCACTAACTCATTTGACTGTAAAATCTGACGAATTTTTTTGATGAAATATGTATAATTTGATGTATCATTGGGTGCTTGTAAAATTTGATGTGTAATTTTCAAAATTTTAAAAGTTTATCCCCGATGTTCATTGAAATTTTGAAAAACTTGGGTTTCGTAGAAATTTTGACTATTAGTTTCGGCAAAATTTCGACAAACATGAAAAATAAGAAAAAAATCAAATTGTGGCCAACATAAAGAAAAGTGAGTTCGTTGATTTATTACGACAGTGTTTTGCTCTACTTGAGACAGTTTATGGAGAACTAAGGATGATTTTCTTGGGAAAAGTCAGAAAAAATTCAAGAAGATATCACCAGGTTGAGGGTAGTCATTGTCTTTTTGCAGAATTCAGTTGTGAAGTCAAATTTGTAGTTCCAAGTTTGAAAATCATATTTTAAAGCAACATCTCATCAGATTTCATTTTTAGAGGTTTAGGGATTTAAGAATTTCATGTGGCCAAGATTTTGTTGTGTGGAATTACCATAAGATCACAGCCAAGGAACAAATTATTGTGACTGTAGTTATGTGGTCCATAACTCTATTGGTCATGTGGCACAACTGTGCTATAAAAAATACAAGATGCATTCATGTGTGACCCAAGTGTAATGTGGCTATGTTGTGATAGAAATGGAGGCACTCATATAATGTAGTTAATTCAGGTTGTATAATGTAGGTGTCAATCATCATTGGGTGCATTCAGGTTGTCTCAAGTTTAACAGGTTACAATGTAATTATAGCATGATCCAAGAGTGATTACCTCTTGCCGCATTAATAAAGAGCCTATAACTCTAGTTGATATGCAGAGTGGTTGTGTTATATCAATTATGTAGTGCATTCAACCACAACCCATGTTTAATGGGCTATTCTAGAGAGTGATCAATATTTTCTAAACCTTATGAATGTTACTTAAAAGTGTATAGCTTAAACTACAAACCAAGTTTGTTACATACTTGAATGCAATCTTGGGTTACCACAAACTATAATAATGTGATCTGCTAATAACCATTATGGAAAGTATTAAAGCAAGACTCATGCTATAGGATACATTTCTCTGATCACGTTTACATACCTTAATGATCAAACAAAAGCTTCCCACACACTCTAGGATACAATCCAAGATCATACCACAACTTTGTCAAGACAACTAATTTTCTGACCCAAGATTTAAGGTTATTTTTTAATACCAATAGAAGCATTGGTAAGAGCATGATTAGGGTACAAACCCTAGGCCTCCATAGAAACATAAACAATAACTCTAGTGGATTAGTGAGGTTGCAATACTAGAAAGATTGAGACATTGTAGCTAATAACAAAATCTTGCAATCTAAAAATTGTAGCCAATAACAAGCACACTATGTAGCTTAGTATCATTTGTAAATGCAATCTACGGTAAGAAGAATGTCAGTCACTTGAGATGTGACAGCCAAAAAAAGGCTGAGCAGTGACAAGATAATAAAGCTCAAACCTTGCATAGTAAAGTGGAAATTTTAACAGTGAGTTTTCTTACCCCCTTGCTGACCTTAAGGGTTTTTCAAATGCTTTTGGTAGTGTTAGACAAGGAAAATTCAATCAGGGAATGACTGTCCAAATGAAATAACAATGGTAATCATAGGTTTAATGTTTCTTCTTAGCCATTAATGTATAATGGAGGTAGTGGATTACATGTTTGAGTAGTGTTTTGAGACTCATAAAAGATGGGAGAATAGTGAATAATACCTTGTGGACTATGAAGTAGTGTCAATAAGGTTGAAGGTTCTTAAGATCTACAATACCATGAAACAATGAGTCCCCTGTAGTAAGTAGGAAGTCTATAGGGCATAGTTTAATTTTATAGAAGGATGCTCATGAAAGGAATCTTCAAGTGATAGTGAGTGAGCTATTTGAGATTGTAGCTGGGGGTGCAATACCTAGTCTTAAAGGAAGTTAGCAAAGCAGTAAATGTGCAAGAAAATAAAATTGTACACAACAAACAATTCACAATGTTATCTTGCATAATGCCTTGAGTTTGAAGACAAAAATCTCATTGTATCTTGATGAAAGTGGCGACCTTAATGGTCAATCACTGGCAACTATGATTTTAAGACATGCCATTGTGCTTATGGAGGCAACATTTTAAGCAAGGCAGTGAGTGGTGGTTTGGAACAATGGAAGGTATGAAGGACTTGCTTTATATGCATACTATGCAGTCTAGCTTAAGACAATGTTCTTAGAAGAGATTGAAGGTGGATTATGGAACTCAAGGGTTACCATGAAAAGGATTAAAGCAAAGATTGAGATCTATTTAAAATTCACGGTCATGAAGATATTAAAGATGTCGCATGCAAAACCCTAGTAGTTGGAGTAATGCATATAGTGCCAAAGAGGATAGTGTGCTGGGGCATATTTAGGAGATCTCCACATTATCTAATTACAGGGAAATACATCATTTATTTAATTAAAAGAAATAATTCTAAACCCTATATAGGATACCTTGATACTTCAAAAGCCTCTAAAGGAATTTGAGATTATGCAAATATATGTCAAATAAATACCTAGATTACAAATAGTAGCGGGAACAATGTAAGATTTGTTGAGCAAAGTAGGAATGAGATAAGCAGCAATGAATCCTATGCATCCTTTCACGCACATCTCCTCACTGTTCTTTGTCATTCTTTATTGAAACACTTCTCCATTTTGGCTGTCTATGCTTGAAAATAATGTTTTGACGAAGGTTTTAGAGTATGTTTATTAAAATGAAAACTCCATTCTAGTGGGCTATGCCTGAAAATAAGATTTTGACAAAAGTTTTAGGGTATGTTTATTAAATTTTTAGAGTATTTTGGCGGGCTATATTCTTGATTCCTTAAATGATTTATTCAAATGGATTGTGACTAAATAAATGACTAACTATTTAGTCATTTTTATTTGTGTGACTAAATAATTTTTAATCAATGACCAAACTAGTAATTTATTTACTCATTTATAGCTGAGTTGCAAAAAATGAGCAGAATTTAGTCATTTTTAGTTGTGACTAAAAGTTTTAGTCACCTAGTCATTTCTTTGCCAAATTCTACTAGTGTGTGCTTCCTTCTACGATTAGGGCTCTCTCAATGTTGAGGGCCCTAGGGATAAGCTCGCCATAAGAAGTGACACATTGCATCTTTAACTAAAAAGATAAATCCATATTGACATTAGTAATGATGATTTTGACTTGTTTCTCCTTAGGAATGGGTCACTTTCTCTTACTAGCTCGCTACCTCCATCGTTGTAGGAAGTTTGCAATCAACTTCAATATTATGATTTTAGGAGTCTAATGGTTGGAAATCATAGTAAAATCAGAATTTAATAAGTTTTCGAATTAGCATTTTAAAGTGTTTTTTGGAGTCATTAACTTCAGACTATCTTCTCTTTTGCAGGGGTGGTTGCATGCCAAATTTTTTTTGTGTAAAATATCAGAATTATTAGATTTTGATACCTATCTATGAATAAAAATTATTGGAGTGTGAGTTTGATATTTTTTGAAGATCTAAATAGTCAAGCTTGGTAAAGAAAAATCATGTCAGATAATAATAGTCCAGAACAAAATGAAGAGACACTTGATAGATTGTGGGCTAGATTGAAAAGAAAGGGTGATGAGAAATGTTATTGTCCTTGAAATAATTTCAAGGGCTTAAAGATGAGATGACTTTTAATCACAACAGCTGAGAAACATTGTAGGTAGCATGGTCATGTTGAAAGGGGGCATGATTATCATCCATTGGTAAGTTATTCATTAAATGTATTTATATTGATTGAATTTGTAAATGTTTATATCGTTTTAACATTTTATATATATATAATCACTTGATCATGATCATGGTTTATTTGTGTCATTCATTATTATAAAGGTGGGGTTCCCTAGGGAAGATGATATGGATTATCACGGCTCGAAGAATGTGGTTTTGCAAGCAGACGAACATGGAGCTGTGAAATACAAAGATGAAGTTAATGATTCTATGGAAAAAGATGATCATGCGCTAGAAAACACAATTGAAGATGATGGTACAAATACATTAATCCATGACACATTTAGTGGTAGAGCTGATCATGTTGATCGAGATGACTTTGATGATGTTCATGATTTACCTGTACTTGAGAAGGCATATGAGCCCCTTTATGAAGGCTCCCAAACAACTCTTCTCTCTGTTGTATTGTTGTTGTTGAACTTGAAGGTTATGAATGGTTTATCAAACATAGCAATCTCACAGATGTTAATGTATGTCATATATGTCATCTTTTTTCATCTATTTTAATTGTTGTTAGTTCATCACTAGTAAATAAAGGATGAAATATGTACTATTAATATTCTTTATATGAACAAATTATTTTTGTTGTAGATTGATTGGTGAATTTTTGTTACCACCATCAAATATTTTACCTCACTCATATCGAGATTTATGTGCATTATGAAAGATATCAGAATGGAGTATCAAGCAATAGATGCATGTCCCAATGATCATATTATATATCATAAACAACAAGAATTTGCAAAGAATGCCTCGAATGTCATATCAGTAGATATCGAACATATCAACTAACAAAAAGGTGCCTCACAAGGTTCTTCATTATATTCCCATTATTCCATGTACACTACGATTATTTAGGTGTGAAAGCTTAGCACAATTTATGGATTACCATGCATGGAATAGAAGTGGAGATGACATTCTTTGAATGCCTACAGATGGTTCTGCATTTTGGGACATGGAGGAAAAATGGCCACACTTTAAAGAAGAACCTCGTAATCTCAGGCTTTCATTGGGAGTGGACAATGTCAATCCATTTGGAGAGCTGAGATCTATTTACTCGGTGTGGCCTATTTTTGTTATCAACAATAACATTCCTCCATGGATGTCAATAAAGAGGGAGCACATAATGTTGTCAATGATTGTTCCAGGTATTTGTTTACATCAATTTTCTTTAACGTAGTAGCATCTCATTTGTCTTATTGGTTGCATAATGACTTATATTTTTTTTCATTCAATAGTCATGTACATTAATTTATATATATTGCACTAAAATAGTTATAATAATTATGCAATGTTTATGTTCATTCAACTAGGTAAGTACCAAGTTAAAGATATGCATGTATATATCAAGCCTCTTATCAATGGGTTACTAAATTTATGGAATAGCGTCACTATGTATGACGTCTCTAGACCAATAGGACAAAGACAATTTCAATTCCATGCAATGCTTGTATGGACAATTCATGATGCCGCATGGCTAACACATTTTTGTGGTATGTTATAACGTTCGACTGCACTTTAACAATATTTAATTTTATGAAGTAGATATCATGCACGTTTTTAAAATATTCTATTCATTATATATAATTATAAAAATTGACATATTTAATCCAATTATATATGATCTTGCAGGTCTTCAAACAAAGGGAAAATTTGCATGTCCAATTTATGGTCCAAAGATGAAATCTCATCGTTCAACAAGTTTAGGAAAGTAGGTGTTTGATGAGTATAGGCACTTCCTCCATAGAAATAATAAGTATCAAACTACTGAAAAACTTCTTTTCAATGGGAAAGAAGAGACTACATCAAAACCACGAAGAATGACACCTCGCCTATGGAAGTTGGAATATAATAGAATTAATCGTCAAGGTTATACATCAGATCAAATTGTTTATCTATCATATATTCAATATGTTTTGAATTCATATTTTTATATTGTGTTGTGTTTACTCATGCTATAATTGACAATTATTTTTGTTGTTAATTTGTTTAACTTATATACTTCATAAAGGTCGTCAAGGCATTAATGGCCGGCTTCCATAGGGATTGAAAAGTTATCCCAGACAATTTAGTAGGTTGCCCTACTATGAGCAGCTACAAATTGTGCATTTGTTTGATACAATGCATATCAAAAAGAATATAACATAAAAATTATAGAAAATATTGGATGGAAGGCATGACAGAAAAAATTGTCAAAATTTGTAGTGACATTCAATAAGCCAATCATGCAATAAAAAATGTCATTCAATTAAATAGCGATGGAGACCAAATTAATATAAGTGCCCTTCCTTGGTTATTAACAGAGCAACAAAGAAATGCTATAAAAGAAGTCATCTGAAAAATTTGATTTCCCACAGGATTTACTATGAACATAAACAATATAATAACAAAGAAAGGTGAATTTGGGTCAGGGATGAAAATGCATGATTGACATACCTTCATTAAGGTAATTATTCTGGTATATTATATACACTTGTATAATGCATGTACTTTTCAGTGTATTATGTTTACTACTTTGGAAAAATAATGAAAAGATCATTTTATAATTGTTACAGTACGTTCTACCTCTATCTCTCCTAGACAACTTTGACAACAATGTCAAGCAAGTTATATATGATCTTGGAAAATACATGAGGTAAGTAGCGATATTTGTTCAATTCACTGTATACATATTATAATTGCATTTTTTTTACTTGTTATGTAATATATTGTATATTTTTGTTAAATCTCATTAATATATTTGTGTCTTGAATCATTTGTAGATGGCTGTCATCTAAAAAAATCTATAAAGAAGATATAAATTATTGGAAGAGAAAAATTCCTTGTCTATGTGTGAAATGCAAAAGTGTCTACCTTCAACATTTTTCAATGTACAAGAACACTACCTCATACACCAAGTTGAGGAGATTGAATTGTGTGGACCTATCCAAACAAGGTCAATGTGGATGGTTGAGAGGCACTTGAAATTTTTGAGGGCTTTGGTTAGACAAAGAGCATATCCTGAGGGTTCTATGGTGGAGGGATATATGGTATACTAGACCATGGCATACATTAGTGAATATCTTCCTAAGTTTGCAGCAAAGATCCATGTAGATTGCATTTGGGATCCCAACTCCATTAACAAATTCAAAGGGGAGTACCTAATGGAGAAAGATAGATTGAGGAAGGTGAGAGGTAATTATAAGATGGTTATGGAGATTAATTGGAATACATTTTACATATGGTTTTTATGTATATTGTACTTATTTAATTTTTAATCTTTATTATATATCAATTATAAATTAAGGTCATATACTGTGGTATTTAACTAATTATACGTCGTTTGTGAATTTCAAATTTTTTTGATACAGTTGGTCGAGAGTGCGATGCACTACATTTGTACATTACAAACAATCTTGATTGGATGATGGTATGGATTGAACGATGTCAAAAATTTGGTTGAGCATTAATATGGGAAGGTGTGGCTTCATTGGTTAAAGAAGCTCATCGTAATGGAGATTCCAATGTCACACAAAGGGAAATTGATTTAGCATATGGTTTAAGAGATAAACAGGTACATATAAATATATTAATCACCCATATTATTTAATTATTTTCAATTATATTGATGTATATATATGTTGTGATTGTTTTCTTTGCATACATTCAACCAAGAATAAATATGTTTATCAACTGACGATATTGCAATAATTTTTACTTGTTTGACATATTGCAAGTGAAACACCACAAGGCTATGTGGTGCCATGATCATAAATTTTGAATCAAAATGTTGGATGACATGAAAAAAACTTGTGATTCTGACATAATTGCAGTCTTTCAGGTGACTAATGTTTCATCTAGAAGTGAAATACATCCAAAAGTCTCAGAAAATTGATACTATGGGATTTTGGATGATATACTTGAGTGTGACTTTAAGTCCTTCAAATTAATTATGTTCGTCGTCCTATGGTACAGGCTACGATTGAATGAAAATGATCCTGAGAGAATTTTTATTGAACATGATAATGGATTTACATGGTTAATACAAGGTTGATCGAGTGAGCTAGAAATGATCCCTATGTTCTTCCAAGCCAATGTGAGCAGGTATTTTACTCAGAGGTTCCAGGTAAACCGGGCTGGTCATTTGTTGTTAGACATGATCCAAGAGGAAGGCCGGTAAAGTATAATGTGGTGGAAGAAGAAGATACCAAAGAACTAGAAAATGATGTAGATGATGATCAAGATCAACAATTAGTTGATGATGTCCCTGACGAAGATGTTAAAGAGGAGGAACTAGATCATGATGATGCAAGAGTTAATGTTCATGAAGATGATATCCGTGTGGATGATGACATTATCGAAATTGATATCGATGATGATGATGATGATGATATGACCAATACTTACAATGTAAAATATGGATTGGATGATACAGACAAAGAGTTGGATGAAGAAGAAGATCAATGACATTGAAATGTATGAGTTATGTGATTATATTATCTATTTGATATTAATTTCTTGATAGAATTATATTTGAATTATGTGGTTACATAATTAATTCATATTTTTTTTAATTTTTATGCCATTACATAATTAATTTAATGATGTACTTTTTAATGTTTGAAAGGTCAAAAAATTAAAACATTTCAATAGTGATGTTAACAACCTTGAAATTAGTGTGTTTTATGTTTCATGTGAACATAAAAGATTGAAAAGTCAGCTGTAGAGGTGGTTGTTTAGTGGTTTACATGTAAAGGCCTTTAAAAGGAATAAAGTGATCATTGTAATGTTTTTTGATGGTTGAGGATTTGAAATACAAGCTCTTGACATTCAAAAATCTATGTTTTTCTTCAATTTTTTTGTATTTTTCCTATTATGTAGCACTGTACAGTCACATGCAACTATATTTTGATGTGAAATTGATTCTAGGTCATGACGATATATTTTAGCTTTGATTTGAATCTGATTTGAGGGCTTAAGGCGTTGATTTGAGTTAGAAAGCTTCATTTCTTTGCATACAACCCGGTTACCGTATTTTTGAGGATTTTGTAGTCCAAACATGATATAAAGGGGCTCTTACACTTTTTGTGATTACTGTAGCTTGTTTGAGAGGCCCTATGGATACTGTTGTAATTGTAGGATGCATGAATAGGGCGTAGGATGAGAAATAAAGAAGGTATAGTTGTTGTCCTCAAGAGTTTTGTGAAGAAAAGCATGTGAAATGAGAGGTATTTTCTGGCCCGATGCTTGTTTGCTCCTTCATTTTCTATAAGAAGGATTTCAAGGCCAGAAGTACAGGTTAGCAAGTTAGACATTTTTTGGTCCAGTCTAGGTAGAGTTGTAGAGCAAATTGTAAAGTTTGATGGTTTTAGGGAAAACACAATTTAGGTTTTGAGTCATTCTGTAGTAGGTTTTGAATTCATGGGAATTTGATGTTTTATGACAGTACTGGCATTTGAATTTAAATGATTAATTCAAACTCATGTCTCTCAATTATACATGCATATTTGAATTTTGAATAAGATAATCAAGGGTTGTCTTGTTCATCTCACTCTTGTGGTGTGTATGATTTCTATTTTGGCTTTAATTCAAGGAATTAATTAAAATTGTTGAATGGGATTGTAGGTGGATATGTTATGTATAAGGATTTGATAAGTAGTATTGGGTTAGAATACATGTTGATGAAATTCTAAAGCAATGTTCTCAAGGATCTTATATGTCATGTGTTAAATCTGTCATAAACCCTTAGATGTTTATGAATTTGACTCCCTCAATGGATATATTGCATTGATGTAAGTTGTACTAATTTGTATGGTTTAGTATTTTGTTTGTCTTTACCTAGCGCTTGCTACAAATTGCAAATAAATTACTATTTTACACTATGGAATGTGTTGTAGTTATCTCATGCTCCAAATAGTTGATATTACTAATGAACAACTAATTCTATTCAATATTATGCTATTATGTTGAGCTATTAAATGAGATTATTTGTTGTTGTTAATGTTGTTTACGATAATGGTGTAGAGGTTGTAAATGCATTAAGGGATCATCCTCATGGGTCTTGTAGAGCCCAAAGTGTAGGAGGTCTTTAAAATCCTCATCAGTTGGTCAAGGTCCTTCAAGCTGCCCTTGATTGGAATTGGAAATTCCATAGGTAAATTAGAAGACCAACCTGGTTATAATAAAAAAGAACTAATAGGTAGAGGGGAGAGAGATAGAGGGTTAAGCGTAGAGGGTAGAGGGTTTAAGGGTTAATGGTTTAGGGTTTAGGGTTTA
>VDFB02229731.1:58805-76039 GCA_007258455.2 Sequoia sempervirens
AGGAGAATTATCATATCTTTAATCGAATGGTATCTACCTTGAGCATAACTCCCCAAGGACACATGCCATCCTTGGATTGTTGACATGAAACAACCAATCAAAATTTAGTTTCTTTCTCTCATATTAATATATACTACTATTATATTAAATATATTATATTAATTATATTTTTATTATATAAAATATAATTATTATTCTATTATTAATTATAATAATTTTATCGTGTTAATGGTACGTTAAAGAATATAATATATAATTATAATAAGTTGAATAATTATATTATTTATTATGTAAAATATAGCTAATATATACTTAACTATATTGTAGAATATTAAAACCTAGCTAAATGGCACCAAATTTTTTAATTTAATTAACATACTGTAAAACCTAACGAAACCAGGTTGTAGCCTGTCAAATTGGAGAAGTGAAAGGTCAATAACAACGCCAATGAAGAATTTGGAGTAGTGAAAAAAAGATCAATGCTAGTGCCGAGGAAGAGTTTGGAGTTAAAACAAGGTCAATATTAGCATCGAGGAAGAGTTTGGAGGAGTGAAAACAAGGTCAATACCAGTGCCGAGGACAAGGTTAAGGGCACTCAGGGAAAATCAAAGACCAAGGGGCAAAGAGAACTATAAGTTTGGCATCCCCATTCTCTTTAACCTGTAATTTTCATGCCTAGTTTCCAAAGATCTTCTCGTACATTGGCACCCCCATTCTCGTAAAATGGTATAAGATAAGATAGAAAAAATAAAATAGCTTAGCCTTTCACATTTTTATCGACCAACCTTAGGTCTTGGAAAAACTCCCATAATCTACCCACATCTTGGTTGAGGTCTAGGATTTCATCACACATAGCCTTCATCGCATGAGTCTAAAGCAATTGTAGACTTAGCCCAAGTATATGCTAGGCTAAGGTAGATCAAATGAATGGAAATAGAGGCATACAATTATTCTTTAATAGCTCCACCAAAAACATATGCAAGATGTTGGTTCTTTTTACGATAAGCAGGTTGATCTTCTAATCTACCTATGGAATTTCCAATTCCAATAAAGGGTAGCTCGAAGGACCTGGACCAACTGACAAGGATTTTAAAGACCTCCTACACTTTAGGCTCTACAAGACCCTGGAGGGTGATCCCTTAATGCATTTACAACATCTACACCATCATCATAAACAACATTAACAACAATAGATAATCTCATTTAATAGCTCAACATAATAGGATAATACCGAATAGAATTGGTTGTTTATCAATAGTATCAACTATTTGGAGCATGAGATAACTACAACAAAATTTCACAGTATAAGATAGTCATTGATTTTCAATTTGTAGCAAGCTCTAGGTAAAGGAAAACAAATACTAAACCATACGAATAAGTGCAACTTAGATAAGTGCAATATATCCATTGGAGGAGTCAAATTTATAAGCATCTAAGGGTTTATGAAAAATTTAACACATAACATATAAGATCCTTGATAACATTCCTTTACAATCTCATCAATATGTATTCTAACCCAATACTACTTATCAGACATATCCACCTACAATCCCATTCAGGCATTTTAATTAATTCCTTGAATTAAAGCTAAAACAAGAATCATACACACCACAACAGTGAGATGAACAAAATAACCCTTGATCATTTTATTCAAAATTCAGATATGCTTGTACAATGGAGAGACATGAGTTCAAATTAATCATATCAATTCAAATGCCAGTATTGTCATAAAACATCAAATCCCCATGAATTCAAAACCTACTACAAAATGACTCAAAGAAACCTAAATTGAATTTTCCTAGAAACCATCAGGACTTACAAATTTTTTCTCTTTACCCAGCTTCATCCCTGGGCTAAGCCAAAATCCCTAACTTGCTAGCTTGGTAGCATCCTTGAAATCCTTCTTATAGAAAGAAAGAACAAAACAAACTTGTCGGACGAGAAAACACAAACAATACCCGACCAATTGGACCTTCTAATATTCTAAAAGTAGTAATGGCCCAAAGATCCCACCCAAGTAAGATAAATCCTAGGGTTTTACATGAAGACAAAGGTAAAACTAACCATGCAAACTTTTCTCAAACACACCATAGATGACCGGAGACATAGAGCCAAGATAAAATGTTCTGAGAGAAATTTTTTGAGAGTTCCATCTAAGGAAGGTCTCCTCCTTCTTAGTAGTGATAACCTCCCCACTCCACACACACTACAAAATTATGAATAAGGGAATATAATCTTTGAAGAAATCAAGTTGAGTTCTCTCTCCTACGATACAATTGGTCATTTTATCCTTACAAACATTTATAGTGATTACTAGAGGCACATAGACCAATTCTTCATAATAGAAGAATTTGATCATACTTTTCCAATGATGGCATTATGAGAAAACCTTAGGTTAAATGAATAATTCCTAGCTAAGTACTTTAAATCATGTCCAACTGTATAAGAGAAGACCGCTAATATGTGTACCTGGATACCATGGAGAAAGGCTCTTTGGGCTCTCTCATCAATCATCCTACCTTAAAATATACCTAAAGTCTCTTAGTAATTAGACATAGGAAGATTTAAGATTTAAAATTTTTTTATTGCCAAAGCATAAACTTATGATGACTTAACCAGGCCTAGTACACGCTCCCTCCCCATTAACCACTTAGACATATGGAAATTAAATGTAAATTTTCTGCTATTTTTAGTCATGTAGGTGTCCAATAAACCACTTGGTGGTATTTCCCTTCAAGTTTATTTACTTGAATGAAGAGAAAAAGTCCTTTGATTACAATTAGAGAATACATTTGAGGCCTTGGTTATTATGGCTGGTGGACCATAGTCACATTTAACACTTGTGCAAGTTTGGGAGTTAAAGCGTTAAATTAGATTTGCTTTGTGATGGACAAATTTCAGATGATAGTAACGTAAACTTTGCAATCTATCAAGACTTAGATTCTGCATTGTAACCTATGAAATTCTAGCAATGAAATGATAGATTAATCATAATGTCACCTTGGGATCACATCACCATGAAAGAACTTCATCCAACATCCTTATGAGTGCAGGTACCACCAAATAGGTATTTGTCAGATCTGTCTCCCTTGAGCGAGGGAAATTCAGGAAGAGAAGAAGAAAGCGAGACATGTAGTATGTATAAAAGAGGGAGATCAACTAGAGGTCAAAAGATTAGAAGAAAATTATGTAAAGGCATAGAATTTTTTCTTGCTAAAGGGGGGTCATATTCTTATGATGATGAGAGCATACGCGACGTTGAGGTGCCCTTGAGGTACAAACATCTATGGAAACAATGAGTACCCAAGGAACTTCCTCCAATAAACATAGATTTTTGTGTCAACAAGAGGATATATTGCATAACACCATCATCATTAAATGGTTTGGGCCTGTTTTGCATGGACGGCATAAAGGTTTGTTACGAAAAAGTTACTAAATTGATGGAGTATGTCAGACCCTGTTATAGTTACAAAGACTGGATGCAACTGGTTCAATATACACGAAGTATGCATAGGTATGCACTATCAGCAAATTATATACAGCTAAAAGATAAGGATCAAAATAAAGGAGTGGCTATGTACATTGACAGAAGGCCAAAAGCATAAGGGAATATTGTAGGGTTTATAAACACTACACAACTTGGGTCAACAAATAAGCAACTCAATTGCATATTCGAGGCGTGCAAGGGAAACCGTGTATTCATATGTGTGATAAAATCAATAACTAGAGGGAAAGAGTTGCTAATTGATTACAATTTGAATGGCTTGAACCTGAAACATGGATTTTATGGGGGGTGGTATGTACTATGTACCATTTTACCCAACCTCAATTAATAACTCCAATATACCATTTTATTCTTATATTTTTTTTTTGTAAGTGCATTTAGGTTTCATTTTGGTAATTTTTTTATATTTAATTTTTGTCCTTAATTTGGACGTGATTGTATGGAGGAGCTCGACCTACAAACCGCAGTGGGTTAATATCTTAGAATGCTTCTACTCGATGGAAGTTTACCTCATTATAATTGTACAAAATAGATACAAAACAAAATGTTTATTATTATGTTGTTTTCTTAAGTTTATTAGGTTAATTTCAATAATGTTTTTAATATTCTTGTTGTAGTTGAATGATTGAGGAAGGTCACAGTGGTAGGCGAGAGCATCCATAGGGAGGTGCAATCAATATTATGTGATGATAACATCGCTTATTCAACAAACCCTCTCGATATGATAAGGAAGACCAAAAAAAAATGCAATGAAGAAATCCTTAAGTTGTTATTCATAGTGCCTCAAACAGATGAGATAAGAGAGAGGGTTAAGATATTGATTGAGAGATCACAAAAATTGCAAGTAAGTTGTCATGAGGTCTTTAATTATAACATAAGTTCATTCATGGTTTTATATTTTGTACTCTTTTATGTCATGCACTAAAATATGTGTTGTTTTTATAGGATTTTTTTGCATCCTCATGATGCTCCACGGCTATGTCCAGTTTCACAGTACTTCAGGAGTAGGGGGTTGGTCTGTGAAGTGTCCATCGATCTTCACATATACATCACATCATCACGACTATCATCTATGCCTATGGCCATTACGAAATATCGACCTTTGCTTCATCACCGAGGCATCTGTTGAGTGTACCTTCTAGCGAACACATGCTAGAGACATGTGTGGGACATGTACTTGGGGATCTGAGGCCACTAATGCGGTGATATTTTAGCATCGACACCACGAATCTTCCATTATTACTGAATACAGGGAACATTTCTAATCACATTTGGCTGAGTGACCAGGATTCCATTCCCATAAAGATAGAAGGTCCTAGGTACTTTAAAATGTTTAATTATTATTATATATAATCCAATTGAAATTTACTTATTGATCGCTCTTTTTAGACTATTGATCCCATGATCATTTTGTAGGAAATGATGTTTTTTATAAACATCTAAGTGATATTACATTGGATCTCTTCAGGCCCACCATATGTACATGGTGGAATGCCCAAAATCAAGATTTAAAAGATGAGCTCATTAACCGTTTAGTTGTGCTCTTTGGTGATAAAACATTCAACCGAACCAAGGTCCTTAAGAAAGTTGGTACCTATCTAAAGTATGTGAGGGACCAATATAGGTCACACTTAGAGAAGGAAAAAAAGCATGAGCGTCCCTCCATGATTCCAAAGAGGGAGTGGAAGGACCTGGTGTCGGATGGAAAGGAGAAGGCTGAAAAGAAAAAAGGAAAGACACCACTAGGCCAAGGAAGGTATGTGATACTATCAACAATGTAATTATATACTAATTAATCTTTCTTTTTACATAATCTAATGTATTTCAAACTTTTCATATGAAATTAGCTACATGAATTGTAAGTATCAATAAATGAAATATTGTATCCAGATAATAAATTGAAAACAATTTTGGTTTTATCACACCATAGAAGCAAAATTCATGATATTATGCAAAAATGTAGGGCTCTGAATTCAACAAAGTTCCCACAGAAGATGACCTAAAGATTGCCTTCCAGCAAGGCTATGGATCTGTGGCTGAACGCCTAAGAGTCTTGACTGGGCAAACACAATCTTCCACTGCATCTAACATGTAGGTAAATAAACTCAATAAAGTTTATTTAAAATTGAATACTTGTGCAATCTATTCAATATTAATTTCCACCATAAAGTAATTACATGCCTATTTTTTTTAAACATTCAAGCAATGATAATATTGCACATGACATTGGAATGTAGCCCTAGTGAGGTGGAGCACAACCTACAGGATGAAGGTCATGGTGTGCATCCACACAGTACTTTAGAGCATGTAGACCGTGATCAACGTGTTAAGCATGATCAGGCTAGAGAAGATCAGGAACATGATGTGGCCCCATCCGTTAAAGAGGACCAGTGACCCTCATGTTCTCTTAAACATATTTAATTTCAATTGGTGTATTAATTAATGTAACCTTTCGTGTTTCAACTACAAATCAAGATTTAGATTGATCAACATGTTGAGCATGATTAGGCTAGAGAAGATCAGGAACATGATGTGGCCCCATCAGGTAAAGAGGACCACTCTCATGTTCTTTTAAACATATTTAATTTCAATTGGTGTATTAATTAATGTAACCTTTCGTGTTTCAACTACAAATCAAGATTTAGATGGTGTTCAACATGTTGAGTATGAGTCTATAACAAAAGTTCAAGAACATGACGTGGACCCATCAGGTAAAGAGAACCACTCTAATGTTCTTTTAATTAATGAAATACTTGTAACAATAATAATAAAACATATCAATTTAACATTTCTTTGTTATTGCAGTAGACCCCCCCTTGCAGCGGCGTCCACGTTGTGAGCAGATGACTAGGCATACATTAAGATCACGAGCAGAGGGTAGAACAACTAAAGGGGGGACAGATGATTTAGAAAATGATACTCCACTTCAGATTTTTTTAGCCTTAAAAAATAAACAAAAAAAAAGTGATTGTAATCATATCATGACAACCATATTTTTGATAATATGTAAAAACTGAAAGAATGAATATTATATGTTAATGAATGAATGTGAACATGTTAATTAATGAATGTTATATATTAATGAATGAATGTTATATGTTATTAATGGATGAATGAATGTTATATGTTTTTAATTGATGAATGAATGAATGCTATATGTTATTAATGGATGAATGAATGAATGTTATATGTTATTAATGGATGAATGAATGATTAATGTTATATGATTGGGTATGGGGAATTACGAGTGATGTGAGGGGGGGGGGAATGAGCTTCCACCGTCACGTGGTTGGCCCTATTAAGTAGAGAATATTAAACTATTCTCAAAACAAAGAGAAGCTCAATAAGGTAATGCACTTTTCAATATAAGAAATGCATCGTTTGAAGCATCAAACCAATATGCAAAGATGAAAGAAAGTGCTAAATTTTCACTATGGTGGAAAAAATGATTCTTTATACCTTGAATCCATGCTCTGCATCATAATTTGAAGTTTTTCCATTCCAATGTTCTAAGTTTAGTTTTTTGTACGGATTTGTATGAATACCACATTGTGTTGTGTGTGGATTTGGTTTCAAAGCTCTGTTTCTTCTGTTTTTAGTGGTGACATAACTCTAAAATTTGACTTTTGTGCATAACAGGTTAGTGGAAAAATTGACAGCTTCTGAAGGGTTTAGAGGCTTGATTGAGATAGATACACGAATATTTGGATCTTGTTGTTGATGGGAGGCTTCCACTTAACCATGCAATTTTGTACCATCTGCAGGTATGCAAAAGTTTCTCTACATACATTCATTCTTGATCATAAATGTTGTAAATGATATTAATGCTTCAAACTTAAGATTCTTTTCATTGTTATAATGATAAAAATGTTATACTTTGCTATACATTCAAGCATTCTCTTTCCCCCTACCCTTTTCTCTCTCCCCCCTCCTTTTAAGAATTTTCTTTGTCATAAAAGATTCACATTTCTGTCTCATTTACACAAATTTATCTGAAGCGCTAGGAGTGAATAAAGATATGTAAAAGATGATGGATTATGTCTAAACAACAAATTTCCATCTTATAGCTAATTAAATCCTTGATATTTGAATAGTTTAGAGCTCGAATAATGCTTGTATATGCATGTGTAGCAATAAGGGAGCCTATGTGAAGATTGAAATTTAAAACATCACTTTGGTTTTTTCCTTAGGCAGTGAAATAATAGTTTGAGTAATACAAACCTACACACACATCGATATTTTTCAGCATTGCATTGAGGAATTTTTTTCCTCTTATACCTACCCTCAGCTAGACATGGAGGTATATAATATTGGTTTCTGGGTTAATTCTGTAAGTAGTTAATTTCACAGAGGAAGACTAAAATCCTCTTAATGTCCTATCATGTGTGAAAGCATATGAATCACTTGCTAAAGACACCATTTTGTATTCATCCGAAAACTGGTTTGTTCTTTTTTTTTTTATGTTTGTTGCATGTGTTTTTTTTAGGCTCTAGAGATGTAGCTCGAGTCTTTCCTTTGCAATTTTCATCTATTTTGATGATTATAGTAGATTGTCCTTATAATTTTTCATGTAGATCTATTTGTAACCTTATTTTCTACCAATCAATTTGCAAACTAGTCACATATTAAGGACCATTTCACTAACTTGTAGTCATCCATTACTTCATATGTTGCAGGTTGTGTCTATGTGCCAATAAATCATGATGATTGCGAGAACTTTAATCCTACAAGTGTACCCAATATTTCTCAAGTAAAAGTCTTACCTTATTTTATAGTACTTTAAATGGTTAATTGAAGGTGTTTCTTTAGATCTGAGATAGTTGAACCCTTGATTAAAATATGGTATTAGATGGGTAGTATAATGATAAAACTAAGGTCCATTGAACACAAATTACGAACATAATTTACTGGACTATGAATAGTGTTACTATTATAATTATTTCTCCTTTACCTACCTCTGCATTAATGAAAAATATAGCAGATATTGGAAGTTCATTACATGTCTCATGTATGTGTTACTATTTTAATTTTGTTTAAGTTGTTCAAGAGATTGATTAGGTCAAGAATATGTTCTACAAGCTCTGTTCTCTTGATATTGCTCAAAATTTTCCCTACACATTTTCTCTTCAATCAATACACTTCTAAACTCCTTCCCTTGTTAGCCCTTGGTTGTTCTCAAGTGTAATGCTTTTTATATGCATCTTGCAGTTTGTATGTATGATCAGTCATCTCTTATGAAGCATGGATAACCTTTCATGGAATTGTTGTAATTAGACAATTGCCATTGTGTGAATAATCATTTAATTTGTATGGAAGTAAGTCTTTTTCATATTATTTGACTTGGTATTGTAAACTTGTCTTTGTAGGATTCTCTAGGGGGGAACAACAAAACTATGATTATAGGTAGAGTTGTACAACACCATAAATCATTTGGCATTATCAATATATTGCTTATAGAATACTCTATGCAAGTAAAATGGAATGTGCAATGACAATTGGTCTCGAATTCAAATATGAATATAAGTACAATATACATAAGAAGATGGTATCTATTCTATGATTTAAAGAACTCCAAAATAAGAAAATTAATAGGTTCCATTTGTTTACTTGCTCTTAGACACTTGTTTAATCAGTGAGATCCTCAAAATGTCTTGCTGATAACCACCAGTGTTCAAATCTCCTGAAGAGGTTAGATTGGTGTGACATTGGATTTGTCTTGCTGACGAAAGTCATCGACAAGACATGGACTATCGGAGTGAGTTTTCTATCCTATGTCTATGATTGATCTCTCACCGATGGGTTGGCTTTGGTGATCATCGCCAAGAGTCTCTGCGATGGTACATTTCAATGAATATATTTTTAAAGAAAATTGCATTATTTCATCGCAATTTCAACAAAGGCCACCGATGAATCACTAAAAAGGTCTGACGAAGTTGCTATAGCTGCAATGAAGGCTTCACCATAACTTGCCCATTTCATCGAAATGGCGACAAACTTTTGGTGTTGTTTAGATGCTTCAGAAGAGTCGTTGCAATTGCATTTTTGTTGTAATTCGTCAGTGGATACGTGAAGTTTTCGTCGATATTCCGATGAACATATGAGTCATTTTATGATCTGCTAATGACCGACAAATCTGTCATTATTTTGACATTTAATTTGTCATCAAAATTTTGACGAAAAAGTAGCAACAATTTTTTTTTGTCAATTCGTTGATTGTCCAAGAAATGTTTGTCGAATGATCGATGAACATTTGTCAGAAAATGGAGTCAAATTTAGTAGTGCCCTGGTGCTAGCCCTGGTTCGGCGAGGTGACCTGCCTACAAAAATAAAAATTTTAAAATATTTTTTTAAACCTTTAAAATTCTGTTGAATGAAATATTTGAAGTTGGAATTCAAAATTTATATGCCATTGTTAATATTTGGTCGAGTCCGGTGGGAGGGGGAGGGAAAAAAAATTATTTGGAAAATTAAATTGTTTTTAATAATCATTTGGAATCTGTCATTGCTCCTCCACCCAAGTGCTGCCTTGGTGCCAACACTGCCGGTGGAGCCACCGAGCCACCACCCAGTAGCCACTTGGAGGTCATTTTACAACAATGTTTTTCAAATTTACATAAATTTTTCCTAGTATGTTGGATTTTTGACTTCTTGTAGTCGTTGGAAATTTGGTTCCGAGCACTACGTAATGGTATAGGTGTGGTTCCTTGATTTTTCCATTTTGACATATTTTTGGAGCTTGGAAGTTATGTGTTCTCATTTGCATGATTTTGGTCATAACTTTTGCATTCAAAATAAAATTTTTGATTTCAAAGAGGCATTGGAGAGCATTTGTAGTGTACTACATAGTAGTTTAGATTGTTTATTAGTTTGAGGAGCTGGTTGAGCTTGGTACTTGTTTGATCACTTCTAGGAGCCTGAGATTTGGGGTGTGATTGTGTGAGCATCCAAGCAAATAAAGAGGTTAAACCTTGAGGGAATACATGTTTTTCTATGTTATTTATGATGCTATAGTTGATTATCATATTGGTGCTTCTAAGTACAAGTTTACAGGTGATTTTTTAGAGCTGGGACTTTGATCATGGTAGGTACATACGTTGTCTTCAATTTTGAGGACATGTTTGGACATGGTTTAAGACTTGGAGTCTTGCATGGGTGATAGTTGAGTGTAGGTACATCGATGGATATGATTATGGTGTCATGGGTATAGAGGTACATTTGATGCATTGGCATGACATGATCATGTATGTGGTGTTTGGTGGTGATATGGTTTGGTGTTAGGAGATTGGTCTTATATTCTTGATGCTTATTTGGTTCCTTGACTATGATTACTCATTTGTGGACATGTTTGGAAAAGTAGATTTGAGGTCGGTTTGGTGTTTGATTCATTTGGTCTACATGGATATCTTCTTTGATATATCGATTTGTAGTTACTAATGTGATGATGAGTTTGCATATTTCAATGGTTGGATCTACAAGTTATGAATGTTGTAGATTAGCTACCCATTCATTTGCAGTGGGATGACTCAGATGTGGACTATCTATATCCACCAGGTTTGATTCATTATGGGTGTAGATTTCATTAGTTGGCCTTGTCTGTGGTCATTTGTGCATTGGTATGTTGTTTCAGGATTGAAAGGATGGATGGTTTGTGATCTAGTTTAGGATCTATGAAAATTTCTTACATAATGCTTAACTTTACAATGATTAATTCAAACCTTATCAAAATGAATTAACATAATAGAAATTCTTAAATGAACATAGCATGATAAAGATGATGAACAAAATGAAAGAGAGAAAAGTGATAGAATATAGAACACAATTGATAACAGAGTTCACCAAATGGCTATGTCTTCAGGTCCCTCTCTAATAGAGTGACCGATCCTATTAGGCTCCAAAAATAGGATTACAACTGCATTACAAGTCCATTCCCTTCCAACACAATGGTGTAATGTTCCTCCATTGCACAAAACTGGCTACAAAGTCTTCTGAACGTACTCTCCTTCTCATCACCTGAGTTGAATTTTCAAAAACCCATACCCCCCTTTTATACATAAATTTTACTATAATGGGGGCTTAACCACCATAATTACAAAATAACCCCATTTACAACAAAAATAGCCTTCTCATATTTCATTCAACCCCTTGTTGTCATTTGTGGTTTGGAATTATTCCATTCTTAAGGGGTTGTTTTAACTAAGGGTTTGGATTTAATACTTTCAGGCTTAACTAAGTGTTTAAATTTAACACCGCCCCCATTTATGCCAAAGCCACTAGGCAGCACAACGGTGCATAGGTATTTTGGTTGGCGATGGGGTTGAGTGTTCGACCGTTTCTAACCACTTTTAAAAAACTGAATTCCAAACTTTACATTGTTAACAAACACCACTACCCATTATGGGTAAAGACCCACTGCGTGGTGCAATGGTAGGGGCGGTGGGTGTTATGGTAGAGGTTAGGGGATCAAACCCTCCTAACCAATTTTGTTACACCATTCCAACTAATCGACAGATAGAGGAAGGTTCCATGTGGCACACTGAGAAGGTGTCACGTGTCACAATGTAATTCATCGACAAAACATAGTCACTTGACACGTTACCTCTACATTGTCAAATACCTATACGAACTACCAACTCGACTGCTGACTATACCTTCCAAATAGACTGCCAACTATGTGTACAGATACCACATGTCAAGTCCTGATTGGTCCAAATTAGTATCTGTACCATACACCCTGTTGTGTTAGCATGTTGACGTCAAGATTCATACGGCTTGGTCAACCCTAAAAACTAAAAAATTTGAAAAGCGATATCTTCAACGTACAGACTCAGATTTTGGTGAAACAAGCATCATTGGGTTTGTGTCAATGAGCTCTTTGAGTTGATGTTGATTTCGCTTGATTATGAGTTAATCATTTTTTCCTTTCTGATGGGCCTCAGGTACTTATTTGACCAAAATTTGATTGGCCATAACTTGAGCGTATGAGCTCCTTTTGACCCCATTCAAGTTGTGTTGGATTTAGTTTTCTGAGCTCTTCACAATGACACTAAATTTTAGACCATATGAGATACTTGATTTTTTAGTGAAAAAGTATCCCCTTGGATCAGTCCTCCCCACTGGAGAGCTTTTGGACCTCCAAAATCTTGATTACTCAAAAAGTAAGTGAGGGTAAAGCTACCTCACTTTACCAATCTCCATCCATTTTTTCCTTACTTGGATTCATCCCCTTCAGTCCCACTCCGAGGTATTCAACTACTCCTCTTCATGAAGTCTTGGCATTCCTATTAAGAATGCATCCTTTGGTAACTTTGACATGTATTCTGGTGAAAGATCATCAATTGATGGAGCTTGAATGTTTGTGTCTTCATCCAATATCATTGGAGGCTCATACAACTTTAGATTCTCAACATTGACAATCAAATAGATATGCATGTATGGAGGAAGATTAAGTTGGAAGGCATTGGTGCCGATCTTTTCTAGAATCTCAAAAGGACCATACCTGATTGGCTTGAGCTTCCTTCCTTCACCTTGCATTCTTTCCTTGCTGATATGTAACCAAACTCTATCTCCAACATAGAAATGGTGATCGTTGTGATGCTTATCATGGCGAGCCTTGTATTTGGCTTGGCTCTTCTCCAATTGTGCTTCCACTTCCTGATGAATTGCTTGGAATTTCTAGATGAACTTCAAATCCTTCTCTGCATCATGGCATCCATCTTCAACATCATCCTTCCCAAAAGAAAAATCCATTGGTGTTTTTGGCAAACAATTAAAACAATTCTCAAAAGGAGATATTTTTGTAGAAGAGTGTACTGCATGGTTGTAAGCATGTTGCACATAATGAAGAATCTCATCCCAAAGCTTAGGATTCTTACTACAGTAACCTCTAAGTAGATGTACAATTTTCCCATTTACTACCTCTGTCTATCTGTCAATCCATGGATGAAAGGTTGTGCTCTTCTTTAGTTTGGTGTCCATGATTTCCCACAAAGCTAACCAGAATTCCCCCAAGAATCGAGAATCTCGATCCTATACAATAGTAGTAACCCAAAATGAACAAATACAAATTGAAAGTACATATGAGCTATTAGTTTAGTAGTGAGCTATTTTTTACAAGGCATTATAATACACATTTTGTTGAACCGATCAACTACTACATACATATAATGATATCTCTTCCTAGACATGGGTAGACCCCTAAAAAAGTCCATTGAAACACTTTCCCATGGATAGGATGGTACAGATAAAGGTGTGTACAACCCCAATTTCTTGTTACTAGGTTGACTAGTTGTACACATTAAACATCCTCTAATATATTTAGATACAGTTTCTTGAATACGAGGCCAATAACAATATTTTTGCAGTTGATCCATTGTTTTGCTTACCCCAAAGTGTCCAACAGTCAATGATGTGTGTGCTTCTATGATTACTTGCACTTGTTCATCTTTTGGAATGCATAATTTTCCCAAGTGATACAACAATTTATCCTACATGTAATAATCTTTCTCTTCTACATGTTTACCTTGGATTAAAGTTGCATAGATATCCTTAAAGTTTTCATCATTAGCATATTGTTTCTAAAATTTTTCATGAACCATAGAACTATTCTAAAGGATTATCACAACATTCACAATAGGATGCCTAGATAACATATCTACTACTTTGTTATGGGAACCTTTCTTATACTTAATTACCAAGTGAAACTATTGCACAAACCTCATCCACCAAAAGTGCCTACCTTGTTACACTTTATATTGTGAGGGAAAATATTGAAGTGGCTAGTGATCAGTGTGTGTTTCTTTCCCCATTAAGTAGTGTTTCCATTTGTTAACACTTTGAACTAATGCATAAAGTTCCTTATCATAAGTGAGATAGTTACTACTCCTATGAAGGTTTCAAAGTGGTAGTAGATTGGTTTACCTCTTTGCATGAGTACAACTCCCATGGAAAACTCACTCGCATCTATTTCGATCTCAAACGACTAGTGTAAATCTAGTAAAGCCAAAACTAGTGTGGTGCTCAACTTTTCCTTCAAAGTGTCGAAAGCCTTCTGTTGTGGGCCTCCCCACTGAAATTTTCCTTTGTACTAGTTAATGTGTGCAATGATGATGCAATATAAGAGAAGTTTGCAATGAACTTTCTCCAATACTAGACTGCACCTAAGAAACTTCAAACTTCTATGACTATACTTGGCTTAGGCCATTTTATAATAGCTTTTACCTTCACAGGGTCTACTTTTAATTGACCACCTCCTATGACATAGCCTAAGTACACTAAGGATGTCTTAGTGAATTCACATTTAGACATTTTTACAAAGAGTTTTTCTCTTCTCAATACATGAAAAACTTTCTTTACATGACTTACATGATCTTCCCAAGTTCGGGTGAATACAAAATATCATCTAGATAGAATATGACAAAATCATCAATAAAAGTATGAAAGACATCATGACTCTCATAAAGGTAGCTGGTGCATTAAAAATCCCAAATGACATGGCCAACCACTCAAATAGTCCCTATTTTTTTCTTAAATACAGTTTTCTAAATGTCATCTTCAACAATTCTTATTTGATGATAACCACTATGCAAGTCTAACTTAGCGAAATAAATTGCATGTTTGAATTGATCAATTAAATCATCTATTCGAGGAAGAGGATACATTTTCTTTACCGTTATCTTGTTCAGGGCTCTGTAGTTGATACATGTTCTCCAAGACCCATCCTTCTTTGGAAGCAACACAATTGGAGAACCATAAGGAGATGTACTAGGATGAATGACTCCTTTCTCAACCAACTCTTGAACCTTTTTTTTAATTTCCTTATTCTACATGATTGATAAATGGTACATACTAATGTTAGGAAGTGGTACATCCTACTGTAACTAGATTTCATGTTGTATCTCTCTCTTGGATGGAAATCCCTTCGGTTCCTAAAATAAGTCAGATCATAAGTAGAAACAACTTTGACCATTTCAGCTTTATGTTTTGGATCACACCCCTTGAATGCCTCAAATTTATCATCTTCTTTGGATTTTACAATCATTAACACAAAGTTCTTACTTGCATTGACTAACCTTTTCATTTTCCCAATATTTACCAAGGTTAGATTATTCTTTATCTTATGTGCATGTATAATGTATTCAATCCCATCCTTAAAAAAGATGATATTTATTCTCTTCCCTATAGAAGATTTCCTTTCAGTGATACAGATAGGGACTCTCTAGTACAAGCCCAAAAATATCTAAAGGGACTACATGAGCTTCTACCTCATCTACAAAGTTTGTAGTGATAACAAATATTAACTTACATTGCTTCATTACTTGTAATTGTGCATCATTGCAAACCCATCCAAGTGTATATGGCTTCAGATGAGGTGTTGTAGTCATATTAAGCTTTTTAACAACTTCAAATATTAAATTAACTTGAGAACCCATATCAAATAAAGTATCAACCTTAGTATGCTTTGTTACAACCCAAATATGAAATAGTTCATTCCTTTGCTTATCAATCTTAGGAGGAGTAAATTCTTTACTTGCACTTGCACTTGCATTAGAAAAAATTGTATCAGATGAAATATATATACCTTTTCCTTTACCTTGGATCTTGATAGCATCAATCTTTGTCTCATTCCCAGAATTAGATCCAAGATCCTATTGAACTATAATAGTAGTCTTTTGTTTACCTTTTTTTCCACCGTATCTCTTTGGCCTTAGTTCTAGATGTAGCTTCTAACACTTGGAATCATCATGCCTGTCTTTCTTGCAATGGGAACATGTGGGTTTATCACCCTCTTGCTTAATTTTAGTTGTCTTTTTCCCCTTCCCTTTGTCTTTGGATTTACCTTCAGGCTTAGGTGGCTTCTTATCAGGATTTTCAATAAAAGAACCCTTACCTCTTGATTCTAAGTGTGTGGCTTGTACACATACTTCATCCAAATTACTAGGATTCAAAAAAAAACAAAATGCCTTAGGTAAGAGTGAAGACCATCTATGTACTTAAGCAATGTATCCCAGGTGTACAATGGAACATTCAATGCAATAGCCCATTTTATGAAATCATGGGTGTACTTTTGAAGAGACTGACCTTTCCCTTTCCTAAAAGTTTTCTAGTTCATCATTAATTGTTGCATATGGTCTAAGGGATAGAATTTATTTTTAAGAGCATTAACAAATTCTGTCCAAGTTAAACTAACTCTACCATGCTGTGAAATTTCTACTTGAGTCCTACTCTCCCTCTAGGTGAGAGCTGTTCCTCCCAACTGAAGAGTAGCTAACTGGATCCTATCAACATCATCTAAGAGATTTTGAACTCTATAATAGAATTTAACTTGTTGAACCCAATCATCTAATTTTTCAGCATTCAATTCCCCATAATACTTTGGTAGGTCAAATTTTACATGCAATTTAATTCTAGGCTTATGTGCACCCTTGAAAGGATTAGAAGACATAGAATGAGTAGAAAAAGGAGAAGAAGGAAAAGATGGAGAAGAAGGATAAGAGGGAGTTGGGGGAATCTTTGGAGGCTCATGATCACCTCCTGATCTTTTCCCTTTGTTCTCATGAGCATCCTGCCTCGATGAACCTTCCTTTCCATATTGCATTCATTCTTGCCTCTCCTAAAATATAAATTCTACCATAGCCTTCATGTTGAGAAAAGCCTTCTAGAAAGTCTTCTCATCAAGCTCCAAACTTTGTCCACCACCTGCTTCTTCCATCTATGATGGTGGATCAACTCT
>VDFB02229737.1:0-13570 GCA_007258455.2 Sequoia sempervirens
ATGTTCATGTATTTCCAAATGTTTGCAAAGTTGGAAATGCTGTAAAATCATATATACATTGCATTCATTTCATTTTGGGCTTTGGAAATTAAAGCCTTGAGCCACGATTATTAAAGATTGGTTGACAACATGCTTGCATTATTAGGACTAATTGAAATTAAACCAAAACTTCATATCACGGGTGAGGGGTCGTGTTGATGTGCGTTTTATGACACAACAAACACCTTAGAACAAAGTGTCACAGACGCTCTATTCTCTCTTGAAAAACTACTTCCTATGCTAAGATTGCAAGTGAGTTCATAGGGTAATTCCAATGTTTAAGATGAACGCGGATAGGCTCTGTGGTTTGGATGTGATTTGCTGTGGGCACAAGTAAGATTTTGCAAGTCATTCAGAGAAGTGGAGACATAAATGCAGCATCATTTTGAGTTTTTTGATTTTATATAAAAAAAGTGAAAAAAGATTTAGGGTTTAGAGACTCTATGCTACTCCTAAGAAATCAAGAGAAGACGAAGACTAAGTGAAACCAAATAAACCAGACTCTGTTTCGCCACGTTCAACGACAACTACGCAGAGCAAGTGCAATCTTCTAGGAATGTGCTTGTGATTTTCACGTGATAAATAATTGCCATCAGATCGAACAACAATTATTAAAACAGAAGTTAAGCATCCACAGTAAAGCTCAGTCTAACTTTGCACATTGAGTGAAATCATCCACCCAAAGAAAGTATGAGCTCGGTTCCACTAATCTCTATTATCAATCAATCATTCTTCTAACATACATTTTAATTCAAATCTACTAAGAGAGAAAGAAAATACGTGACCATGCAACTATTCAACAATCAAGTACTCAAAGCACCTCATGCATTTGAACTTCATTATCAAAGTAGCTTTTCACAACAATCTCATAAGAACTCTCTCTTTATTTCTACAATCTATCTATCTCAAATCTGCTCTAACTTCTTAATGAATATCTAACTTCTAAGCCTCTAACTATTTCTAATGAATTTCTAATGAAAATGAGAGAGTGAGGGGGGGGGTTTATATAGTTTTTCAAGATTACAAAGAACGGCCGAGATTGATTCAAGATCAATGGCCAAGATTAAATGGAACTAAACCCTAATTAGGGTTTCCAAAACCACAATCAGTTAACTGAAGAGAACACTAGACAACTGGAGTGTCATCCTTATCCACTTGTGCAGCCTCACGTTCGGCGAACCTGGACACTATCAGGTCGACCTCCTCCATAGCAATGTCGGGCAGCACGCTGACATTGTACTCCAGCAAATCCAAGTTCTCGGCACACTCTGCAAACATAGTCGCCCATGATGGTTCCTGCAACAAGAAGGAACCTCTGATGGCCATGAAATCGAACACTTTGGTGAAACCTTCTTTCATAATTGGCCCGGTGGTGGAGAAAACTTTTTGTACTTGCTCCTTCAAACTCCTCGGCCGCAAGTGTTTCCTTCGGACAATCTCCTTGTCTAGCATATCTGCAGCCATCTCATAGATTTTACTTTGAATTTCTTTTACTTGTTCTTCAACTCTACCACCATCCTGTTTCACCTTTTCGAGGACTCCTTTCCTTGAGATTAAGGCATAGTACCATCCGTTGAAGTCATAAGCTGCTCCAGCTTCGATAACCTTGTCCTCAATCAATCTTTGCTTTGAAATGCCCTTCAGTTCCCGGATGCATGGGATGATCCTATCTTGAATATCCTCGAGACTGCTCCATGACTCCGCAAGATCTGCAACTCGTGAAAGCATGAAGGAAGCCTGTTCATTTACTTGCGCCAACCTTTCTGCAAATACCAACGCCTCTTCTTTCCTTCCAATCATCCAGTCTTTAGCCTCCCTCGCTGTTGTCAACTCCTCTTCAAAGTTTGCACTTGGTTCTTGTGAGGCATTTGGAGGTAAAGGCGCCACTTGTTCACCTTCGTTTAGTGGCTTGGTCAGGTGCTGGATGTAGTCTTTTAGACGTTGAATTTCTTTCTTGTACTCCTTTTTCTTGGCAACTTCTTTTTCTAATCTGGCCTTGATGGTGGCCACGGAATTATCCAAGTCTTCGACTTCCTGCCCTTTTGATGTTGGACCCATGTCGACAGTTGTGATAGCATATTCCTCAGGCGCAATCTCGTCTTGAAACTTGTCGGCCGTAGGCACTGCAATTTGCACCGTGCGATTTCCAGCTTCATCCCTCTGAATGGTTGAGAACTTCTTGGCCTTCTTCCTTGGGGCGGTTTGCTCTAATCTGGCCAGAAAATCTGTGTCATTGTCCTCCTCCGGGACCTCCACTGGCGCTTTTCTTTTCAATCTTTCCCTCAGCCACTCTGGTACTGTTGGCTGTTCAATCATGTCCTCTTGATTTTGGACGTCCTGCATGTCCTGCATTTCATGCTCTTCCTGAATTTCCGGCATACTTTGAATTTCGTGGACTAACGGCATATCATGGATCTCCTGGACGGATGGGTCCTCTTGAATGCCTTTGAGGGCGGAAATCATTCCTTCCTCAAATTCTCCATCCTCGATGTCTGTGTCGTTACCCGATTCCAAAATCTCTGTGCTTGCTGGAGAGGGTTGATCATCATCTTCTATTTGAATTGGCTCTACATTTTCAACTGGAGACGGGATCATGGCATTTTCCAAGGATTCTCTATCTAAGGCAAGCATCTCCTCTATGTTCCGGGAAGTGGCCGACTGGAGGGGTTTAGACTTATGTTTCTTCCGTGAAGGGCCCTCATCTATCTCTTTACCTTTGTCTTGAATTGCAGATTTATCGGCTTCTTTCCCCTTCTTGGAGTTGGCAGCATCTGCTTGTCCATCCGCATGAGATGCACCGGCATTTGAAGAACATGACTCAGTGTCTCCCATCAACTCGTAGGTAAATTGCACCTTTCTCTGTTTTAACACTTCTACTTGACGATCTATCCACCACTGAGAGTACTTGAAAACAGGGCGCATCAAGGTGGCTAGATCACCCATCTCAGGCTCGAACCATTTTATAGGGGGAAGTGGCTCATCCTCCTTGAAGCCTGGTTGCACATATATCCCATCATCTTGCAGTTGGTCAGGTATTTTGAAAAGCTCCGTTGCCCTTACCATGCTTAATGGCAACCTTGACCATAATCTTCTCCTTACATCGTATTCATCGGCTGCGTTGGCCCAAAAGTCCTCTAGGTCAACCCGATGTTTGTATCTTTCTCCGTCCACAATCTTGATGTGATGAAGCGGATCGAAGTTGCTCCTGGCTTTGTATGATATGAATGGATACTGCTGAATCTCCAGTCGAGCAACCTCTGCTGCTTGTGCTGTCGGGCATGACTCCTCCATGTTGCCGATGAAAAACGGAAAGGTGACAGCAGCTTTCTGCTTAGGCCTTTGGATATTCTGATACGTTTCTAACTGTCTTAGCACTTCCAATAATACCATCCTATTAGTCGGATAGACAGGCAGCCTATAAGGATTTCCGGAAAATCCTTGGATTCTGATGTAGGTGAACTTAGGATATTGAATGAACCAGAATCCATACCGACTGATCAGGCTCTTGGCTTCATGTGATAGTCTTTGGTGCGTTCCTCCCTGAAGAAGCCTGGTGATATACATCAAAAATGCATCGTGAGCTCTCCGGAAATGGGACTTCTCTTTCAGCTGCAGCTGTGGATAGCAGTCGTAGACTTTGAATTTCCCCTCGCCGTTGCCGACCACGCCTTTGCATGTCAAGCCAGGATACTTATAGTATCTTGCAAGTGAATATACAATATATGAGCTCATGTGAAAAATTTTGGTCTGCTCGAAGCTGACCAACTGCTCGTGCAAGCTGTCACTAATCATCCTGGACCAATTGAACATCTTGACTCCAGTGATTATCTCATCAATAAAATAGTACATCCAATCTTCGAAAGGAGCACCGTGGGCACTGCCTGCCATTCTGTTAAGTAGCAGAACAATATCACCATATTCCTCTTTGAAGTGGGTTCTGATCAACTTTTTCGGCATTTTGCTTGCAGTAGGCTTTGGTTTTAATAACCAATTCTTGTTTATGTTGGATGCACAGAGATCCTTTTGACTTTGATAAAGTTTGAGTGCATCCTGCTTAGTGCGATAGGATGTTCGGTTGTATACTGGAATGCCAAAAGTCTCCTGGATTGCTGGCTCGGACAAGTAGGCAAGGATCCTTCCGTCAGGAGCTTCTATCTGTCTGTCTTGTGCGTTGTAATGTAGTGCGCATTCTGCCATCAACTCAGGACATTCTTTTGCTGGTGGAAATCCAGCTGCATGGACGATTCCGTTGCGCATCATCCTCATGGCGATTGGTGTAGGCAGACGTCCGTCAGTCCCGTACATTCTCTTCCGGAAATCTTCAAGATCAACGTGGCCAAGATCTGTGTCTAGAACGTGCTCCCACTTGGACTTGATCTTTGATTGTGTTTGCACACCTTTGCTTGCGAACTTCATCTTGAATGCTTCGAAAAGTAGATCTGCAAGAAAAGGAAGACAGAGATAATAAGAATTCGACATTAAAATCAGTTTGAAAGAACATTCCAGCTGGTAATCAAATTAGATTTCGTGAAAAATAACAAGCTGGAAAAATAAATAAATGGTGAAGCTTCATGTTAACATGAAATGGACAAACAAATCTGCCTTGTGACTTCTTGGAGACGTGATCACGATTGCAATGCAAGCTGATAACAGATTATTTCCTTCACTTTGCTGCAAATTTCTCAACCTCTTGCCTTAAACAATTTTCTTCTCACCACTTTTCTTCTCAAAATTGAGTGATTGCACAAATGAAAAACGAAATCACTTATAGAAGTGAGAAGGTCGATCATTTTAGTAAATTTGCAATGTTTCCTTTGAATCAAGTTCGAACTCATCTTTCACTTTGCTTCAGGATGGCAAGTTCTATCTTTAATAATCTCATCCGGGAAAGTTTCTAATTTCATTTCCAGTTTAACAAAACTCTTTTTCTCTCTTTCCAATTTCGAAATTTTCAAGACTTATCTCTTTTTTGGTGTTGGAAAATAAATGATTAAAATAATTAAAATAATTATTTTATGTGTCCATTCCAACCCGTTCGTTTTATTGGCAAATTATTTTTGATTTTCGAAAATTTCATTGCCAATGCCTTAGGCGAATTTTCATCCTTTTCAATTTTTTCCGCCATAATCTTCATCGTTCAATTTGGTTTGGCCATGATTTTCTAACCGTTTTCCAAAATTATTTGGCCATGTCCAATTTTATTTGGCCATAAATATTTCTCGTTGGACATTTTTCTAACCATGTCTAACTTTTTCCTAGCCATGTCCAAAATTATTTTTCCATATTCTTTTGATTTTTCATGATTTAGCTAGCCATGTCCAATATTATTTTGTCCAAATCCTCTTGATTTTCCGCAATTTATCTTACCATGTCCGATTTTATTTTGTACATTTGCTTGATTTTTCCACAATCTTCCTAGCCATGGCGAAGATTTTCTTTAGTCACTTGGGCGAATCTTCAAAGTGCCATGCATATTTTAACTTTCCAAAGGTTTGGACTTAGGCAAATTTTAATCTTTTACTCTCCAATACATGGCGGACTTTAGCATTTCTTTGGCCACTTCTTCTATGGCTATGGCGGACTTTAACATTTCTTTTGCCATTTTAACCTTGTCTTTGTCCATGCCTTAGCCAAATTTCTCTTTTGTTCAAGGGCGGACTTTCGCTTGTGGTTGACCATTCATAGGGCGGACTTCATGGTTTGCATTGCCACTTTCCATTTTGACTTGGGCGGACTTCATCATATCTTTGGCCATTGTCTAAAGCTTAAGGCGGACTTCCTTTAATCTGTTGCCACTTGACTTCTTTTGGTGGGTGGACTTGGCTCTTTTGCTTTCCATCTAACACTCAACCAAGGGCAGACTTCAGCCTTTCTTTTGCCATTGCTAATTTTGGAAGGCGGACTTCTTAACTTTGCTTGCCATTTGACATTTTTCTCAAGGCAGACTTGACTGTTTTCTTGCCACTTACAAGGGCAGACTTAATCAGATTGTTTGCCATTCATCATCTTTGCTGGGCGGACTTTAGCTTGTCTTTGGCCATACATTCTCCCTTGGCTATGCCTTAGCCATTTTTCTCTTTTACCTTGGGCGGACTTTCCACCTTTTGTTGCCACTTAACTTCTTGGCTGAGGGCGGACTTTAGGTCTTGGCTTGCCACTTATTTTATGCCTAAGGCAGACTTGCTTGTTTTGTTTGCCATTTGCCTTGGTTGGAGGGCGGACTTCCTTCAATGCTTGGCCATTGACATAGGCGGACTTCCTTGATTGTCTTGCCATTGGATGCTTTGGAGGGCGGACTTTAGCTTGTCTTTGGCCATTGGACATTTAACCTTGGGCGGACTTCATGCTTTTCCTAGCCACTTCATAGGCGGACTTGGCTGTTGGTCTGACCATTTAATGCTTATGGCTGGGCGGACTTCTTTGTTTCCCTTGCCATGGCCTCATTTGACTTAGACATTTCCAAGGGCGGACTTCATGCTTTGCATGTCCATTGCTCAGATTTTTGTGCCATTGATACTCGACTTAGAGCGGAATTGCTCAGATCTGTTGCCATTTAACCTCTTGGCTGAAGCTTCATTGACTGGTAAACTCCATTTTCACGCTGGTAAACTTCATACTCAGGCAGATTTCTAGTCTCCTCCATGATTGTTCAGTCATAAACTACCTTCACCATGATCAGATTGCCATGAATGCTCAGATTTTTTACGAATTTCCAGATTTCTTCATGAATGTTCAGATTTCTTGACGAATTTCATCAAATCTTCAACCATTTTTAGTGCTTTTACCAGATTTCTCTGTGATTTTCCAGAATTTCGCACCATTTTTGAACGAATTTTCCAGATTTTTGAACTTTTATGTGATTTTCCAGATTTTTACCAAAATTTCAAAAAAACTTTGAATCGATTTTCTGAGAGTTTCGTTGCTCATTTCGAACTTCTGAGTGCGTTTTCGAAACTCGTGGCCCTTCTAAAAATAGAAACTTTCTAAAAATAGAAATTTTCCAAAAATAGACCCACAAAATAGGGATCGAATTGCTTTAAAAGTGCCGAAAAGTAGGTCCTAAAATAGGGGCCGATTTGAGAAACCCTAAAAATTTTAGGTAGCCGGAGTCGGCCCGAAAGCGACGGTCGATCTTAGATCTCCCGGGGCCTTCCTAAGCCTGATGGTGATGTTTATGCTTAGTGGTCTAGGCTGAAAATTCATTGACTTCATTCGAATTTGACCGTTCAAAATTAAGACTTAAAACCCCCAAACGAAGAGCAAACAAAACGAGGCACGTGAAAGCAAAACCCTAAAAAGCAAACAACAAGGGTCCCCATTTGCAATGGGGCGAGGTGTGAATTAGGTCACAACAGGTCTTTACACTTTGACACTTAAAAGGTTGTTTTTGAGGGTTTAGTGAGGCTAGAAGAAAATCTTAGTGCCCAACTTTTCCAAGATATCGGTTATTTTGTTTGAAGCACCATGAACATAGCTGAGAAAAGTTTCCTATCTTCCATGTGATTGTCAGTCCTAAGAACTCTTGTTCCTCCTTTCACCTTACTATCAATCAACATTCTTTACCCAGGGCTCATGATATCCATTTTTTTGTAAAGAATTTTTGAGATGCTTCTTTTCATTCTTAGATTTTATGTGTTAGAATTTTGGAACTTTATTAAACAAAGTGCTCATGAAGTTTGGTATTTGAACAATATTCTTCATTTATCAATCATCACCCTTTTCACTTCCTTCATACTGAATATATTCCATTTTTGTGAGATCAAATGGACTTATTAGAAAATAAAAATTTATTTGTTGCAACATGTTTTTCTTAAATGTTGCAACAAGAATAATGGGGAAAATTGTGCTTAATGTCTATTTCTAATAGTTACAATCTTTTCTTTTTCATGAATAGATGGTGTAGTTCATCTGATATTGCTTCTTTTCACTATTCTTAAGCTACCACTATTAGGAAAGAAAATGCATTTGATTTGTAACAATATTTAATATGAATAGATTATTGACTAAAAGCCTATTAATATAAATGGGATGAAATAACTTTCTATGGTATGTGATTTGACACTTGGTCCCATTCATAGTGAGTATGGTAGTTATCTTTGGATGTTTGCATACAGGCTGCATCTTGAGGAGGAAAGGAAAAAAGAGTTAGGTCCAATGGCATACTATCAAGAGTGGGTGAAAGCATGGAAAAATGATACTTCTAAGGAAGCTGTGCAAAAACACTTTGAAGAAACTGGGGAGGATGTACATACACAGCTTGCTAATATGTTTCAACATCAAACAGATAGGGAATATCGTATCATGATGGGCACAGATGTACGCATTCTTCGGGACCCCTTAGTTATCCGCATGCGGCCAGAACATAAAAAAGCAGGTGTTATTTCTCTCTTAGATGCAAGATAATAATTATGTTAACTGAATAAGCAATATTAAGCATTATCAATAGATGGAATAGAGAATCTTTTACTTGAAGGATATTTTTGTTCTTTTAATAATCATTCAATTTTTTTTCATGTGTTGCTTTCTAGTCTAATGTAAGTCATTTGTCCTTCGAAGAGTCAATATGGAATCTTTGTCTCCTATGTTCTTGAATATCATTCATGTAGGTTTTAATCAACATTATTGCATAGCCAAGAAGAGGTACTTATGAATACCTTCCTGTTGAGTGTATCCTTTATCTAGCCTTATGCTTATCAATGCTTCCATCAGATTTATACTTAGTTTTATACACCCATCTTGTACCAACAATTTCCTTACCAGGAGGTAGCTGAACCAAATCCCATGTGTCATTCCTTTCAATTGTTTCTATCTCACTATGCATTGCTTCAACCCACTCTTGTTTTTCTTGAGCTTGTTCAAATGTTTGTGGTTCTTTTTTTTCCATGATTTGAGTCATCAAAGCATAATTCACTTTTGCTTGTGATCTTGTTGTCATTTTCTCAAAATTTGAAAGCAACATAAGTGTTGATGGATGATTCTTTTCTGTCCTCCTTTGATATTTTTGATACTTTCTTGCTCCTGTACTAGAAGACTCAAGTTCATTGTCTTCTTCTCCTTCTTCAACTTCATCAATCATTATCTCTTTTTCCTTTGTTTCATTTTCCTTGCTATATTCTACTGTTTCATTGAATACCACATCTCTACTTATAACAAGCTTCTTTCCTATTGGGTCATACAATCTATATGCTTTATTTTCTGATCCATACCCAATAAAAATACATTTTAGGCCTTTATCATCTAACTTAGACCTTTTTTTTTGGTATGTGTGCATAAGAAACGCACCCAAATACTCTCAAATGATTAACACTTGACTTAATCCCAAACCATGCTTGTTCAAGAGTCATTCCCTTAACTGCTTTTGTAGGACTTCTATTTAGAAGATACACTGTTTTACATACTACTTCTGCCCAAAACATCTTACGTAAATTCTTCTCTTTCATCATACTCCTTGCCATTTCAACAATGGTTCTATTCTTTCTTTCAGCAACTCCATTTTGTTGTGGAGTGTAAGAAGTAGTGAACTCTCTCTTGATTCCATGATTTCTACAAAAATCTAGAAACTGATTTGATTTGTACTCACCTCCATTATCTGACCTTATAACTTTGATGTACTTACCACTTTGTTTTTCAACCAACCTTTTGAATTCTACAAATTTGTCAAACACTTTTGGTTTTGAAACCAAACAGTATGGATTAGAAAATATTGGATTTGTCAAACACTTTTGTAGGACTTCTATTTAGAAGATACACTGTTGTACATACTGCTTTTGCCCAAAACATCTTATCTAAATTCTTCTCTTTCATCATACTCCTTGCCATTTCAACAATTGTTCTATTCTTTCTTTCAGCAACTCCATTTTGTTGTGGAGTGTAAGAAGTAGTGAACTCTCTCTTGATTCCATGATTTCTACAAAAATCTAGAAACTAATTTGATTTGTACTCACCTCCATTATCTGACCTTATAACTTTGATGTACTTACCACTTTGTTTTTCAATGAACCTCTTGAATTCTACAAATTTGTTAGAAAATAACACTTCTGGTTTTGAAACCAAATTGGCAAACGGTTTTTCTTGAGTAATCATCAATGAAAGTTAGAAAATACTTTGATTTGTTCAAAGAAGGTGTTTCCATAGGACCACACAAATCTGTATGGATTATCTCAAGATGTTGCTTAGCTCTATTGGATTTACCAATTGGAAAGCTAACTCTGTGTTGTTTGCCGACAACACATTCTTCAAACTTATTTTGTATTTTCAATGAAAGTTAGACCTTCAACCATTTTTAATCTCTTGAGTAAAACTAACCTACTAAAACTGAGGTGGTCATATCTTTGATGCCAAATTCTACTTTCATTCATTTCACTAGACCTTAATGCTTGGTTTCCTTGGGTGAAATGGAGAGGAAACATCCTATCACCTGTCATTTTTGCTCTTGCAACAACTGCATTTCTTTTTAGATTGTCTCTTATTATGCACTCTTTCTCATCAAAAGTCACTTGATAATTTTGTTCTAACATTTGTCCAATGGACAACAAATTCTTTTTGAGGGCTGGAACCAATAATGTTTCATTGATATGTTTTACCTCACCATATTCTGTTGCAACTACAATACCCTTGCCTTTGGTTCCATGAGATTGATTATCTCCTAATACCATTGTACTATGATGGTTTTCATCTAGTTTGATAAACAAATTGTCATTAGATGTCATATGTGATGAACATCCAAATCAATGTACCATACATTATTTTCTCTCACATTTGTATTGAAACAAGAAATAAACAAATTTTGTTTATCTTTAACAGTATTGTGAGCATTTCTCTTTTTTGCTTCACCTTGTTTACTCCAACATTCTGATGCATAGTGTCCAAACTTGTTGCAATGAAAGCATTGGACATTCTTTTTATCTCCCCCATTATTTCTACCTCTTCCTCTTCCTGATCCTCTGAAGTTGCTACTTCTTCCTCTGAAACTATTACGTCTTCCTCTAAAATTGCTAGATTCCCCTTTGTATTCATTTTTATTTTGATTCCTAAAATATGTATTTCTTTTTCCTTTTATGCTTGCTTTAGAGGAAAATGCTTGTTCTAGACCATCGTTACTTTTCATCCTTTCTTCAGTAGTTAACAATAGTCCACTTAGTTCATCTATGTGCATAGTTGTGAGATCTTTGGAAATCTCAATTGTAGAAACCACACCATCAAATTTATAAATCAAACTCCTTAAAATTTTTCTCAATGACATGCTTGTCATCCACAACTTCTCCTAGAATTTTCATTTGTCTGTAATTTTGTAGTTTGTGCACCTTGATAAGCATTATTAAGAATTTGCCATGCTTGTTTAGAATTACTAGCTCCACTTATCCTAGGGAAAATTTCCTGATTAATTGCACCTTGAACTAGAAATAAGGCTTTATTATCCTTCTTTACATCTGTTTTGTATTCTCTTTTCTGTTGATCATTTAATGTATTAAATGTAGTTGTATCTAGTTCCACATACCCTACTTGTACATTTGTAATGTCCCCTTCTAGTTGACATTGACATATCGACAAGATTAGCCTATTAATGACTCTCGTAGGCTAATGAGGCATGGTGAGAGAGTCATCTAGTAGTCATTTGGTGATTACTTGGCTCAATATTTGATTGTAGTAAGGTTTTCCATTATATATCATTATTATTTCTATTTATGGAAACCTTATATTATAATTTGATGTTGAGATGCACTTTATTAATTATATTATATTTTCATATTTTATAAAGTGCAAAAAATTCAAAATATATTGGAATCTTCTAGAAGTCAAAAAATAATATTATTTTATTGAGGCCGACCTTTAGAGGAAATGCATAATTTGACATTGAGGTCTCACTCTTGAGCATTCAGATTTGATGTTGATGATTGGTGATTTCTTCTTGAGCATTTGTGGAGCCAAGTGTTTGCCAGATAGTCAATTGGTCTTTGGGAACGAAAACTCCCATTAATTGCATAACTGAGGGAGTGAAATATCTCTTGAAAGGTTGCAAATTGGAGGTGATATTTCAGTCACTTCATTGGGCAAAATTTGTGGCCAAGGGCCAATTTTGAAGACTATCATATTGGAGACTATTAGCATTGAAGAGTATCATTTAAGGCATCGATTATTTGAAGAGGAGGATCAGATTTCTATTGAAGAATTTCTGAAGCTAAATCTGAAGCAAACAGGGACGCCATTCGAGACTCATTTAAATTCATTGGAGCTCATATATGCATTGATTTCTTTTGGAGATGGGAGCGCTCCATTCCTAGGTGCCTGCTGATTATGTTTGAAGTTGTTGAAGGCTTGAATTCATTGCAAATTATTTATTTCTTCAATTCATATCAGAACAGGGGCGACTTCTTCAATAATTTGATTTGGCTTCCCAAGGTCTTCAACACACAAGATATTGATTGCTTCTTCATTGGAAATTCAAGGCGCCATCAAGCGTCAAGTTCCTTTGTGTTGTTTTATGCTATTTCATGTTATTTAGATGCATTTTAGAGGGTACTGCTGTAGGGGAAAGTTCATATCAGATTCAAGCATTTTTAATCATATGTATGTAAGCCAAGAGTCTTGGCCATTTCATCTCCATTGTAGAAGGTTGCATTGTCTATCAATAAATCTGAAGTTGGGAGTTCTCTATTGAGTTATTGTATATTTGAAAGTTTAAAGGGATGTATGCCAACTGTTTGACATAATGTCTATAGGCTGTAGCTGCATATTTAGCTCATGAAACTTCATCTATTGCATTTGAAAATACAAAAAGTAATCTGCATTGTATCTAGAACCTTGTCTGATCATCATAAGAATCTTTGCAAGTAGTTTATGCATTGGAAAACCATATATATCAGATTAAACCCTCAGATCAGCAAGTTACAAGATTGCATATGAATTGTTTGACAAAATTACAAGCCTCAAATTGAGGCAAATTGTGATCAGTTTGAGCAAGGCTCATTACAACAATTTCCCACAAATCTTTGGATTTGAGTAGGGTTTGCATCCTAGTACACCAATATGTAAAGTTGTCTCCTTGAAATACGGGAATTAGCATGTTAGACATAACATATCATAAATTTGTCATGTCGTTTTAAGCTGTCGAGGAGTTAGCTACCTATAATTCGATCCTCATTGAGGCTGACCCGAAGTGTCTGAGAGGATCATCACGGGGGATTGCACAGAGTGTTTGGTAGCTCGGTTTGGCGGTTGTGTCGAGGTTGGGCCTTCGCAGAATCTTCCAGTGAGCATTTTCAGGAACTTTCTATTTTTAGAAAGTTAGGTTAGGCGGAAGCTGCTATTTCGGGCAGGGCACCTGGTTCAACCATTCAGCTCAGAATCAACCCAGTTCGGCAGTTTGATGATTATTAAAAGAGCATTGGGTCGAATTTTAATGAAGAGGATATATTTATTCATTGGAAGGCAAATCGAACCATTATGAAATGTTATTCTAATTTGTCTTTTGCTCTGAGCATTGGAGTTTGCAAACCTTAGGGTTTCTGGCAGACGAACGTTTCTGGAGAAC
>VDFB02229739.1:0-12027 GCA_007258455.2 Sequoia sempervirens
TAGATTGAAGCAGCAGCTGTAGGGAGACTAATTTGATTTGTCTCATTTGTTTTCTTAAATTCTGCTTTGGTAGGATTTTGTAATATTTTTCCTACAAACTCTATTTTGTTTTTATCATCACCATTGTTGACAGCTTGACACAATTTTGTGCAGAACACTGGGTAAGTCACTCGCCATGGTTTTATTGAGTTTTATTATTAATTTGGAATCTGTACATGGCTGGGTAACTTTCAGTTGTGTTTTATTTTATTCTAAAATCGTTATGCTATTATCTGTTAAATGAAGGAAATATTTAAACAAATAGATAACAAACCCTCTCTCCTTCAAAATCTGCTTAAACAAATTTACCAGTTCAAAAGAATCTCAAATTCCATCACAGTCCCTTCACCTCCTCTCAAACCTGCAAACAAAATGAAATGCAAAAGAGGAGAAAACTCCATGCATCTGGAACCAAATGAATATACTACATTCCTCTGCAATATAATGAAAGAGTTTGACTGCCAAACAAAATTAAAAAAAATAAAAAAATAAAAATAAAAATCCTCATATCGTCCACCTCCCCACAGCTCTCCTCAACCTGCAAATAAACAATTAAAGCAAAATAGGGTTGCAAGGATTTTAAGCATTTTTTTAAGGTATTGGGATAATACGTAGAAAATAAATGGGCACTCAGCAAGTGTTAGGGCATAGTGAATTTAATAATATTCACAATGTAGTGAGAGGGCACACAATTACTTTAAGAGGATCATTTATTTACTTCCTTTTTAAAAAATAAGAAAGCTTACGTGGGAGGGAAAAGAGCTATTCCTTTAAGTTTTATTTCCTTTAACATTCCCTATGCTGGTCAACATTCCATCCTTTTAAGCCTAAATTTACAAAAAGTGGGTTATATTTCCATAATAAATTAATGTAAGAAAGTCACCCACTTTCTAGTGATTTCCTTAGTAAAATATTTATATGGTAAGTAAGTTAATAAAATACTAATGTTTATTAATTTTTGATAATTTTATTAATCAAAATAATAAAATATAGTAGAGTTTGTATTACATTAGTGTTTTTATTAATTTATTAATATTTTAGTAATAAATAAATAAATAAATATTATTGTAGAATGTATTTGATTATTAAGGTAATTGGTAAGTATAGAATAGTTTAATTAGTTAAATTAGCAATTTAAGAGTGTGTAAAGATCTATGTGGTAGTGTTTGGGGCTAAATTTAAAAGGGTATTTTAGAAAGGTTAAACAAATGAAATTCATATGCATATTCAATGATATTATATTCATGTAAACGTTCCCATATTTAGAATTGAATAAAGTAGATTAGTGATTGCAGTGGGAAAATTAGAAAAGGAGAATTTAAAACATAACTATTGAGTAACAAATTAAAGTAGCAATATTATTATTGCTTAAAATCGGTATTAATGCTTCATTCTCAAAATTAGAAATCTTACATTTGATTAAATAAGGTATTACTGAATAGGAAGATTACTTGAGATAGTATGCTTCGTAGTTCACATTGTTTGGACCAATTAGGCAATTGAAGGATTAGTTTTATATTTGTAGGTGATTAGAGTTTAAGAGAGAGAAATTGAAATAATTGCCCTTTCGATAGTTGGATATCTATCTATTAGTTGGTATAACTTCTTTGAGTTAGTGGAATTAGTGATAGTGATCATTGCAACTAATTAGTGTGTTACTAAATCTAGCGTAGGGTACACCTTAGATTATTTTTGTGAAACTTACTTTCGTTTAGCCCTAGAGCATTACTGTATAGTGAAGCTTAAACCCTAATAACCTACAAATATAAAACTATGCACTCACATAATCCAGAGCCAATATCCATCTCACATAATCCATACCTCACACTTTGTGGCTTGATGGTGTTAGGCCACACACACATGGTGAGACCATCCAAGCAAGACCACAATGACCTACCTCTTGTTGTACAAGGTGGTTAGCCTCCAAGAGTTAGTCATCACACATAGGTGGGTAGTGGGTCCTAGCTGTAAAACAACCTCACATACCCCCATCCTCAAGGTTCCCTACGTCTACTTCCTCGTATACACTCACCAAGTCCGCCTCATGTGTACTTGGAGAGGAATCACAATACAACACACGGCCGACCTTAATAATAATAAAGATAAACTAGTTTAGCCACCAAAGTCATAAAATGACCATCAAATAAGATTCAATTTCAACAATAAAGCAAGAAATGTGTGCAATGTCAACACTAAATCAATTGTAACCATGAGGGCTACGAGAAAATAAGATCAAAAAGTGTGGCTAAACCTTTAAAATCAAACATAAACAAAATGCCGACCTTCAAAATCAATTTAAAATCATTAATAATCATACATGAGGTCCTCAATCTTCAAAATTGCACAATACAACACTACGTGACTAGATACTAGCCACCAAACGAGGAAGGAGGGAACACCGTCCAACTACAACAGTAGCCCTCATGTGGTGCGGAGTGAGCACGCCATCCACATGACCCAGAGTGTGCTCCTCGGCTACACCCTACCTCGCGTCGTCACGCGACATGGTCATATGCCAGCCGGAGAAGGCACGCACTGACGTATGCCGCATGGCAATGTGTCTGTGGCTCCACGGAAGTAGGCACGCACAGAACACATCCTGCATAGTGATACCTCGTGGAGAAGGCACACGTAGGTACTCTCCTTCGCCAGAGGTATACATGGCCAGGACATACCCATATGCTAACCGACCCAAACACTATTGAAAGCAAACATGAGTATCCCTCTACATGTGTGTGAGGCCCCATTACGCTCATCACATAGTAGGCTATCATAACACAATCTAATAGTGCGCCTTCACATGTCTATGCACGTGGCATCGTGTCATCGAGCCCAGCTCGCTACCATCAGCAACACGGCATCATCACCAACACTATGTCAGAACATCAGTGAGGTGTGGCATCGTATCCATTGCATCATGTCGGAACATGTGTAGATACAGTGTATGCAATACATATATGAGCATATCAATATGGGGCTACTTGAGCTTTACCTCTCATACAGACGAGGTTGACTCGCTAATGCCAGCTCAATGTCCCTAGGGATGGCCAGGCATAAACTAACAATCCAATGCTGCTATACTCAAAACTGTGGGGTTTAGGCTAGCACATATGGATCAAGTACCCTGATCCATCATAAGGGGAAGTAGTGAGTACGTTTCCTCGAGATCGGTTGAGCTAAGACTACTCTGTGTCGCATTATGCGTACGCTGCACACTCCGCCCAAGGAACTTTGTGGCTGCTACTACCCCTTCACAGATTAAGGGACTAGAGAACCAAAAGAAAAGAATCCATGAAACTAGCTTTTGGCTACTCTTATATGTATAGATTTTCAACCACACGTGGGTTGGCCCTCAATCAGGTAACAAACATACAAACACACATAATGGTATGGTTAATCCCACACCAAAAACAACATATTATGTATGGATGGGTACACCATATCTCCATCCTAAGACCTGTGGGTTATGAGCCCACAAAGCAAGTACGGGGTATTCACAACACTCAACCAATGCACAGTTACTGGTTTCTCACATTTACAAGGGAAGTACAATTACATACATAATTCCACAAGTACACTTATTTTCCAACAACTACATGGTTCAAATGTTTACCTCCTTTCCACAATCCAACATGATCATCGTGATCACTTAAGAACTTCACTTAACAAATTCACTAGGACAACATAATTGCCTCATATGAAACCAGAGTGCCCAGTATATGAACCTAGTGCTCTGATACCAATGTGTAATGCCCCGTCGTGTGAACCCCAAAGGACAACAAACACCGTACAATTTTTTTTATTTTCTTTTGAAATTCTAACCGAGCATTACCGCGTTAATTTTTCGTTTTCTCCGTTGGCCTTTGTACATAGTACTTTGTTTGGCATTATAAAATAGTGGTTGTGGTGGTTAGAGGCCTCATCTGTACCCACCACCCGCCAACCCCGGTGCTGTGTGGCGGTCTGCGGACTATCACGGTAGTCCTGCTTGTTGCCGTGGCTTCCGATCAGCAGATTGCCCATGGCCGGCGTTTATCCGTGCATTTTTGGGTTAAAATTTCCCATTCAAATTTATATATGTTTAATTTTGTAAAAAGCGTGAATTCTATTTATATTTCTTGTCTTGAATTCACTTTTATATAAATATATATATGTATATATATATATATGTATATATATATATATATATGTATATATATATATATATATATATATATATATATATATATATATATATATATTTATTAACTCATTTATTCAGATTCCACAGATTTAACTGTTGCATTAATTATTTAATTATGTCAGTAAACATTCTGTTTCTTTTTCTGGTTTAAATAAAACAGAATTTGGTTATAGTGGAAATAATAAAATAGAAAGAAATCTTTTATTATTATTATTGATTTGTTAAATTACAAACTTTGAGAGGATAATTTAGTAAAAAGTCAATTTATGAATATATGCCAGCATTGATTATTTTATTCTTGTTTTAGTGTGAATATTTTGGGAATGGAATTTATTATGGAATTTATTATGGAATTAAATAAGTTATCTTTTTATGAAGTTAAGTCTTGTAGACTCGTTGGATTCTTAGAAAAGATCTATTCTCTTTTTACATTCCCTCCCCAAAAAGAATTAAAATATATAAATATGTAGTGGTTTTAAAAGGGATTTATGTGTGTGAATTATTTAGATAGATTTAAGATTTTAAGGTGGTAAGTTCTAATATGTAGTTTAAGTATTTAGAGTATTGTTATTATTGTCATTTTAAAGTATAGACAATTGGTCTTAAATGGTTTTCACAATTAATTTAAATATTGGAAGTGAGTGTTAAGTTAGTATGATGAAAGGAAAATGGAAATAATGTTTTGGACATAAGTAGTTATGAAATAATAATGAGTTAACTACCCAGCTATTAAGTAGTTTTCAATTATGTTGATAGATGAAAGGAGAAATTTAAATGTATGGGCATGACTAGAGATTGATTAGGGTCTTCTTGAATTGGATAGGTTATTGGTGAAATGGGATTTTAATCTTTTGAAAATTGACTTCCTTTATATTCATTTAATGGTTGATTTGTAAGTTCTCTTTATGGATAAGTCTTTTAGAATACTTGTGATGGTTATCATAAATTGTTTTAGTTAATTGGTTAATTTAGATGGGTAAGTTGTAAAGTCATTTAGTTCTGGTTGTTAATTGATTGGCTATTAAATATTGTTCTTGTTTGAATTTTTGGTTGTTGTTTATTATGCGAATGTTTGGTGGAGTTGTGAGTGGTTGAGTATTTAAGGTGTTCTTTAATTTGGTGTCTTGGAAGTGTTGAATAATTTTGATGGTGTTGTCTTGGTGTGAATTTCTCTTGAGCTACTTCCGGGTTTTGAAAGGATTTATATTCTTAAATTTGTGTTGTTAGTTGATTGGAAACTCTTATTGCTTTGTCTACCCTTGTTGATGAGTCCTTGAGTATTTGATTTATTTTTGGGCTTCCAGAGGTGAGGGAAATCTTGTTGTCATGTTTGTTTATTTTGTCAAAGGTCTTTTGTATACCAACTACACGGGTATCTTGAGAGGAGGAAATCGAGGTCTCCCAGGGAATGCCTAGTTGGTGGCTTTTGGTTTCATTAAGTGATTTCGTTGAATTAAAGGTTGATTTTATTTTGTGTTTTCCTATTTGAGGTGACACCATTGTTGATTTGTGGATGGGTCTTGATGAACTTTCCCTTTTTATGGCTTTTCTGATTTACTCTCATATTTGATGAAATTTTATCCTTGTGTTGGAATTATTGGAGAAATACTCATGTTGCTTCACTTTACCCTTGTTTGTGGGTTTTCATTCTTTTGGCTTCCAGAGGCTTGAGATGATTGACATTTGATGTTCTCTCTCTTATGTGCCCTTGATGTGGCAAGTGTTTTGGTTTCATGGTTTTGAAAGGGTTGTACGAGAATTGTTGAGACTCTGATTTTGTACTTGTTAGCGAGATGGGTAATGCCTCGCATGCTTTTATGTTGTGATTCTTTGTTCAAATTATGATGGTACAAACCTTGGTTTCTTGGTTTCTTGGTTTTGGTGGTCGATGTTGCTGGGCCCTAGGAGAGGCCTCCCTCGCGGGGGCTGGCACCCCGCTTAAGGAAGGGCAATGATAACCTTACCAGTGAGTAGTGAAACCTAAGTAAATAATTAACTTAGGAGGGTTGGGTAGTAATATCATTATAAGATTAATAAAATGGATGCCTTGTCTTCATTAGTGCTTCCGTAGGATAATGGAAAGCTGAGAAGGCCGTGGTTGGCAAGGTCGTGACCTCGTCTTCACGAGAGGTCTATGGCTCCGCATGAGTCACCCTATGGACCGGCGCCTCTAGTTGGGAGGAAGAGCACAGGACAGCCATAGATGGGACCGGCGCCTCCAGTTGGGAGGAAGAGCACAGGACAGCCCATGTAGGACTATGCGATGACACTCTCCCCTAGTTGCCCATGTGTTTACTTTATTGTGTTCCTCTGGAAGTATGTTATGGGAGTTGGTTTAGATTGTTGTTGATTGGACTTATATTGATTTATGGAGTATTACCTTGATACATCTTTGGTGTACTTTGTGGTTTTGTATGATCTCATTGATATTTGACTTATGACCTTGTACTCTTATGGTACTGTGATATGATGTTATTGTATTGTTTAATTGCAATTTGGAATTGTATTATGTTCCTTAATTCAGTTTGATTTGGAAGTGTTTCATGATCATCCTTTGGTTACTTGTTTATTGGTCATTGCTTTGATTTATGTGATGGGATTATGACTTTAAGTTATTATGTTGTCTCTTGGATGTTGTTGATTATGTCATTGTAATCCTTGAGTTTTATGATACTTTTGTATGTTGTTGAGTTTTGTGGTTCCCTGTTTGAATGTTCTTGGTTGAGGACTCTTTCTTGTCAGCCCCTTTAGCATGGGGGTGGGTCTTTGGACCCACATGGTCGGGTGGAACGTGCTAAGCACCCCATTGGGTCCCCAGTCGAGGATCGAGAGGTGCGGATTGGTGCTGTTGCAGCGACTCCAGAGTTGTATCCGTCTTGGAGCCAGTTATGATACTTTGTATTCATCTGTTTATTTGTATCATGTTATCTTGTGTATGGTTTCCATTTATGTTTGGAAACACTATTGTATCATTGTACCTCTAGAACATTGTACTATAATGTAATGTTAACTCAGTGTGATTATTGGCCATGGCAGTTGTTATTCATTGTGTTAAGTTAATCATGCATATGTTGTATTTATGTACTCAGATGGTTTCTTATCAATGATTTTCGTGTATGTGTTATATTTGTTAATGTTTAATTTGTTATGGATTATATCTTTGGATTCTATTCTTTATTGTCATTGTGTGGATCTCAGCCTCATAATGACTGCAGCCCCAAGGGATGTATATAATGAATCTACTTAAATGAAATTCATGTTATAATTTAATGTGTATACATGTATGTTATGTTTTCATTTTTAAAAAAATTGTGTTGTAATTATTGTGTTGTTGTCCTTTGGGGTTCGCACGGTGGGGCGTTACAACATGGTATCAGAGCATAGGTTCATACACTAGGCACTATGTGTGCTCACTATGTAACCTTGCGCTTAGACCCATGAGTCTTGAGTCTCACTTTTCTTTTGTGATTACAGGAACCTGAGTTTCTTCTCACATGTCGGGTCGATGGTGCAAGAAACTGATGGGAAAGGATAGGACCCTTGGTGTAGTGTGCAATGCACTGATATCCTTCATATCGGGGATGCTCTATGGACCCTTGAGTTTTAGTGTGATGTGTTTTTTTGGTGATGTGTTTTATGTGTGTGAATATGTCAAGTGTGTGTGGAATCTGCAATTTTGTTGTCCTTGAGTGATGAATTATGTTTTCTTGAATCTGTGAAGGTGTAAAATTTTACCCTTTTTATTGAAATTGATGTAAGATTTGGTGTTGAATAATGGTTAAAGTGGAGTTCTTTGTGTGAAAATTATGAGTTTTAACAAAAATGTGAGGTTTTGTGGATAATTATTTTATGATTTTTAGCAGAATATAGTATGTTGAGGTTAAGATGCAACTTGAATTATTGGTACTAATGTGCAATGCTCTATGGTAGCTTTTAATTTACAGGAAGTGGGCTTCAGAAAGCATAGTGACGAAGGTAATGTGATTGTAATACATAGGTATTGATACTTATAATGTCAAGTAGTAATTCATTTTGATATAGTAGATGAATTAGGTTTATGGTTAGTATCCTTATACGAATATTTCCTAACTAATTAGAAGAAAATTGTTTACGAGTTACTAGAATTGTTTTGACTACTATGTGTGGTTTGGTGGGAGGGACAGTGTGGTATCACTCGCTTGCGAGTGCCCTACTATGCTGGGAGTTCCTCTCACGATGAATTTGTGATATATATATGTATTGTGCACAACGTTTGTTTGCATGCAGGATTGCAGGAACTAAGTCTCGATTCCACCTGCATTGTCAGGACAGGGCGAGCATTATATACACCCAATGGGTTTGACATTGAACATAGGAGCTGACAAGAAATTTTCCCCAACCTAGCTCATCATTTGTCCTGGTGTTTGACCAAATTGGTCTGGTTGCAACCCCGCCACCATTTTTGTTTTGGTATCCTTTCCTTAATTTTTGGTTTGTTTAATTTTCATGGCTTACTTGATGACGTTTAATTGATGTTTTAACTTATGGTGTTGATGTGCTTTTGATCATTGATAATGTTGTGTTACCATGTTTTTGATTGACTTCGACTTCCAGGAGTAAGTCGATGTCTAAGGGGGGGAGGATGTAATGCCCCTCCGTGTCGGTTGTTCAGAACTTATGTGTGAGTTTTTGTGTGTGCTTCATTGATTACTGTGTTATTTGATTGTGTGAAAAATATCATATGTTAGTACAGTCATGTTTAAATAATTAATCAAATCATAAGTGATTTGCAAGGTTATTTAAAAATATGATTAGAAATTAAAATAATAATCAATTAAATTAAATCAAATGATGTAGAACAAATGATCAAATTAAACTAATTCGTTAAAAGTAAAAGTGATATTATTAGATAAATTGATTTAAATTGTTGAAGTTAATAATAATTATGAACAAAATAATTTTGAAAAGATAATTATTATAATAAAAAATTTAAATGGATAAGGAGATAGGAAACTGAAGTGTTTTAAAGTAAGAAATGAAACTACACCTATAGAGCATTTGGAAGTCGAAGAGAACTGGAGAATATGAAAAATAAATAAATAAAGCAATAGATAAATATTAGTAGTAGTGGTAAAAATATTACATTTATTTTGAATCTTGCAAATGGTTGATTTTAATTATTTTAATGTGGAAGTAATTAATTATGTATTGTGGAGATAATGAATATATATTCAAATAAAAGTTCAATTTTGTGGATTTAAGTTTATTTAATTTTTAATCAAATGCATGATAAAAGAAAATGAAATGTAAATACATGAAAAAGGCAACAAAAGGGATTAAGGATTAATAATTATTTTTGATTTATTTCTTGAAATGTGACCTCTGGTATTCACGGGAAGAGGAAATTGGAAGGGTTTCCTGGGTATTGATTTTAAGAAGGGGTTTTCTTTGTTTGGGGGGAGTTGTTGGAATTCTGGAAAAAAAAAATTGTTTTCAACACTGCATTCTTGTTCTGTTTTCGGGAAAAATCATAAAAGAAGAAGGTTGGATTTGAAGAAGAATTTGGGGGATCTGTTGCTGGGAACAATCGGTAGTGAGGAATTGGTTCTGCGAGAGGGATTAAGCTTCTACAAATCTTCTTCAAAACACAAGATGCCAAGTTCTTTTTCGTTTTTTAATTATTTATTTTCGGTAGCATCAAATAAAATAGAAATTGTTTTCTGTGTATGAAATTTTTATCTGGGGTTGGAAATCAAATGTTTGTGGGAAGAAAATTTTATTGGGTTATTGTTTAATCAATGAAAATTTAATCAGGAATTGGGATTGTTATTTGTCAAAATGGAATTTCTGAGGGGTTCTGGGCTGTTGTTTATTGAAAAGGGGATTTTGTTTGAAATCTGGAAATGAACAGTAGTTCTGTTGTTTCATTTTTTTAAAATAAAATAAAATAAAATATACATATATGTTAAAAGATAATTTCCTTTCAATGAATTTCTGGGATTATGATATTTTTGTTATGCATGTATGTTATAAAATATTTCTCTTGTTCAGAGAATAGTGATTATTTTTCCCTGATTTCGAAATGTTCAGATTTCTGTATATATGTATATATATATATATTAGATATATATATATATATATATATAAATATATAAATACACATATTTATATATATGTAAAAATATTGAATGAAAATTAAAATTAATTGAAACTCGTTATTTTTCCCGTCGCACTGTTCATAGAATTATGTGTTGGTTTTATAAATTGTGGCTGTGTGGTGGTTCGGCCTCGGCCGTACCCACCACCCCGCCAGCCGGTACCGTGTGACAGTCTGCGGACTGTCCACGACAGTCCGAAGGACTACCGTGAGCAGTCCGTAGACTGCCCATGGCCGGGCGTTGTTTTTCCCGTGCCATTGTTGGGATTAAAATTCACCATTCAAATTTGTATGTATTTAATTTTTTTTTTAAAAACAAGAATTCTATTTTTATTTACTGTGCGCATCTACTTTTATAAAGATATATATATGTTTATATATATATAGATATATATATATTTATATATATGTATGTTTATATATATATATATTTATTTATATTCGTATATATATATTTATTTATTAATTCATTTATTCTGATTGCACTTATTTAACTGTTGCTGTAGCCATTTAATTTTGTCAGTAAATATTCTGTTTCTTTTCCTGGTTAAAATAAAACAGAATTTAGTTATAGTGGAAATAATAAAATAGAAAGAAATCTTTTGTTTATCATTATTATTGATTTGTTAAATTACAAACTTTGAGAGGATAATTTAGTAGAAAAATCAATTTATGAATATATGACAGCATTGTTTATTTAATTCTTGTTTTAGTGTGAATATTTTGGGAATGGAATTTATTATGGAATTTATTTTGGAATTAAATAAGTTATCCTTTTTTATGAAGTTGAATCTTGTAGACTTGTTGGATTCTTAGAACAGATCTATTCTCTTTTTACATTTCCTCCTCAAAATGAATTAAAATGTAAAAAGATGTAGTGGTTTTAAAAGGTATTTATGTGTGGGAATTTATTTAGATAGATTTAAGATCTTAAGGTGGTAAGTTCTAATACGTAGTTTAAGTATTTAGAGTATTGTTATTATTGTCATTTTAAAGTATAAACAATTGGTCTTAAGTGGTTTTCACAATTAATTTAAATATTGGAAGTGAGTGTTAAGTTAGTATGGTGAAAGGAGATAATGTTTTGAACATAAGTAGTTATGAAATGAGAATGAGTTAACTACCCAATTATTAAGTAGCTTTCAATTCTATTGATAAATGAAAGGGGAAATTTAAATGTATGGGCATGGTTAGAGATTGATTAGGATATTCTCGAATTGGATAGTTTATTGGTGAAATGGGATTTTAATCTTTTGAAAATTGACTTCCTTTATATTCATTTAATGGTTGGTTTGTAAGTTCTCTTTATGGATAAGTCTTTTAGAATACTTGTGATGGTTATCATAAATTGTTTTAGTTAATTGGGTAATTTAGATGGGTAAGTTGTAAAGTCATTTAGTTCTGGTTGTTAATTGATTGGCTATTAAATATTGTTCTTGTTTGAATTTTTGGTTGTTGTTTATTATGCGAATGTTTGGTGGAGTTGTGAGTGGTTGAGTATTTAAGGTGTTCTTTAATTTGGTGCCTTGGAAGTGTTGAATAATTTTGATGGTGTTGTCTCAGTGTGAATTTCTCTTGAGCTACTTCCGGGTTTTGAAAGGATTTATATTTCTTAAATTTGTGTTGTTAGTTGATTGGAAACTCTTATTGCTTTGTCTACCCTTGTTGA